>CM076577.1:318316625-318473644 GCA_034641835.2 Pinus albicaulis
TTTCATATTTAGAGAATTTCTCAGGAACAGTCTTTCAAATAGATTTATCAGTTATGAATAAGGCTAGATAATCAGAAGTTATGAGCAGTAATCAACAGAATCAAGCATCACACACATGAACACCAATATTTAAGGTGGAAACCCAATTCGGGAGAAAACCACCACTGCTGTCGTCTCTGTCTTCAATATTTATTATATAGAAAACCTTTTACAACATTATGCGATCCAGACACATCTGATCGCATCTCGCCTACACATTAGAAGGCTGCAACCTTTCTCTCATTCTCCCATTTCAGCCCGGAAGGGAGCTCCAACCCCCGGTCGTTTACAGCTCTCACACTGAAGAACCCGACGACTGGTTCAACACGAGCTTCTCTGGTGAAATGTTCTACTTCATCTGAGCTTCAACCTCGGACCCGCTCATGAGGACCACATTTCATCAGTTTCATCTTTGGATCCCTGCTTGACTTCAACAAAACCATAACATTGCTGCTTATTTTTCCAAACTCAAATGCAAAAAATGCAAAACAATTAAGACAAAATTGTTGAATGTCGAAATAACGAATTGATGACCAATCAGATACATATTCAACCTTGAACAACCATTAATTCAGATACCATACGCTGTTTTTCTTTATGTAACCCGCGTATATACGCGTCTTTCTTCACACCAATCTGCATATGCTTCAGTGCATGCTAGTTTTTTATATTCTTGAAATAATACGCGGATTTTCTTCACAGTTTCCGCGTATACACGCGCTTTTATTTTCACCAACTAGCGTATGATTTCTTTCAGAATATGTTTAGACTCATATTTAGATCTGAAACTTTCAATTTAGACAATCTATCAGTAATGCAGAACTGTTTAGATAGTCACTAATCCTTCATCATGTTTTCTCAATCAGTGATTAGATTTGTTCATTATCAAATCAGCAGCATACTCCATATTCAATCAACCCAGAACTTCAAGAAGACTTCATTGACTGACAGCAGAGAGGAAACAGAAATCACAGAAGTAATATCTGTAAATAAGCTTCAGAAATCCTAACTTCCATATGTGCTTTTTATTAAGAGAACCTGCGTATACACGTGCTTTTACCAAGACAAACTAGCGTATAGATCTGTAAATGGTAAACTTTGCAGAATATACCATATCTATAAACTTACCTAGATTTCTTCATTATCATCAGCAGACTTGCACCAGTTCTTCATCATTTCTTTTGCAGATTAGCCTAGAGATTCATCATTTCTAGATCTAGAGATCTTGAACCTTCATCATATCCATGGGTGAATCATAAATTTAGATCTATCAGAAACAGAGTTCAACCATGCAGATATCTCTCAAAGAGATTTATTCCTCAATAGTTTTTTTTTTTTTTCATGCACACCATGCACTATGATCCTCTTCTCCTTATATAGTTTTAGCCTTTATCAATACCATGAGTCAAAACCACTTAACCGCTGATGGTATTCCTGGATGGGATCAAATAGATAATCTAGTGCTCAATACAGTGGGCCAATACCATGGTAATGTCCCCTGGTTTTATAAATTCAGAGTTAAAATAGGCATACACTACTTGGTTCGTACTTTTCCGCGTACATACGCTACTTTTCCTTTACAAACCCGTGTATGCTTTGTGACATATTTTATTCATCATTACCACAGTAGCCTTAGATTTATTTCTTTTGTTGCTTAGGCACTTTCTTGTGAATACCATCAAATTGCATCATTAACCGATGGGTTTATATCCAAAAGACAACTCGTTCATCAAGTAGGTTGCCATCAAGGACAACACATTGCATCATATTGCCAACAATCTCCCCCTTTGGACTTGATGGAAACCATGATGGTGTTTGATATTGACATCACCATTATTCAAACACCATAATACATAATACTCTCCCCCTTTGACATGTGAGAAAATGAGATGTCAACATAGGTTTTCTTCCTTGTATAGGTGAGTTAAGATGGGATGTACTTTAGAAGATGGCATCTGTAATACTTCCTGAGTTTATGCTGAATTTTCATAACATATTTTTCAGTGAAGTATATGACTCTGTAACTCATCCTATCACCAAGGACTCATACTTACATCAAATATCCAACCAAGTGGATTTACATATTTGACTCAACTACCCAACCAAGTGGGTTTACAAATTTGAACAAGTCCTTACATGACTGAATATTGCAATTTTACATCATAGGTCTTAACATGACCTTTTCATCAAATTATAGAAATAACTTATACAATCAAGACCAAAGAATCTCAAGCATGAGATCAGACCACAACAAATAATTATAATGCCAACAATGCATCCTTTCCATATGACCAAAGCTCCCCCTTAGCTTGTGCATCCTGAACACTTTCAACATCAAATCATCAAGGCATCTTCATCAAATATCAGAGAATGAAATAGAAATATGAGAGCTGAAACATCACCAGAGATACCCAACAGCACCACAACTGTGCTGAAGAATGCTGACCCAAAATTTTTTTTGTCAGCAAACAGCCATACGCGGTTTTCTATGTATAACCGCGCGTATATACGCGACTGTCCTCCAGGAAATCCGTGTATCCAAGTTAATCTTCTGTATTTAAGTAGATCTGATCTTCTGCATGGAAGAGACTACTCCCAGCTTCTGTCTGAGATATTCGAACGGTTCTCTGGGTAAAGGTTTGGTAAATATATCAGCAACTTTTTCTTTGGAGGGAACACACTCCAACTTCACCTTTTGTTCAAGCACTTGTTCACGTAAGAAATGATACTTGATGGGAATGTGCTTGGTATTGGAATGCATAACAGGATTATTTGAGATACTGATGGCACTTGTATTATCACACATAATGGAGATAGGAGGTGAACATTTGATTTGAATGTCTTGTAAGTTTTGCATCATCCAAAGAAGTTGAGTGCAACGTGATGCGACAGCCACATATTCTGCTTCTACTGTAGATAAGGCAATAGAGCTTTTCTTCTTGCTGAACCAAGATACTAACCGGGGCCCCATATAGAATTCACCACCACTAGTGCTTTTCCGATCATCAACATTTCCAACCCAATCTGCATCAGTGTAAGCATGAAGAGTGAGATCAACATTCTTTGGATACCATAGTCCAAAGTCTTGAGTTCCTTGTAGATATTTGAATATTATTTTGACATCCTGAAGGTGAGACTCTTTTGGATTAGCTTGGAATCATCCAACAATCCCAACTGCATGCATAATGTCTAGTCTAGTCCCAGTGAGATAAAGTAGACATCCTATCATAGATCTGTATTCAGGTTGATTCACCGTGGGAGAATCATCATGAGAACTGAGATTACATCTGGTTATCATTGGTGTACTTACAGGTTTGCACTCTTCCATGCCATACTTCTTCAGAATTTGCTTCAGATATTTTGCTTGTGATAAGAATATGCCATCTGTGCTTGTTGCACTTGCAAACCAAGAAAGAATGTTAGTTCCCCAAGTAAAGACATTTCAAATTCTTGCTGCATAACAGAAGAAATTTTTTGACTCATAGACTCTTCATTACTTCCAAAAATGATATCATCAACATATACAACCACAATCAATAGTTTATCATTTTTAGTTTTTGTGTATAAGTTGCTATCAGCAGACCCCTTTGAAAATCCTTGTTGAAGAAGATATTTGTCAAGACGATAATACCATGCCCTTGGAGCTTGTTTGAGACCATATAGAGCCTTTTTAAGTCTACAAACAAGTTTTTAATCATTTCCCAAAATGAAACCTTCTGGTTATTCTATATAAACTTCTTCTTCTAGATCACCATTGACAAAAGCATATTTAACATCCATTTGATAAAATTTGATTTGTTGGAAGCTTGCAAAAGCAAGAAACATTCTTATGGCTTCAATTCTAGCTACTGGAGAAAAAGTTTCTTCAAAGTCTATACCTTCTTGTTGAGCATACCCCTTGCAAACAAGTCTAGCTTTATTTCTTATAACATCCCCATTCTCATTTAACTTGTTTTTTAATATCCATTTAGTTCCAATGACATTTTTGTCATGAGGTCTTGGTACTAATTCCCAAGTGTGATTCTTTTCAATTTGATCAAGTTATTCATTCATGGCTTGAATCCAACATTCATCTTTGCTAGCTTTATTGACATTGTGTGGTTCAATAGTGGATAGAAATGCCAGATAGCTAGAAGATCCCACAAGAGTCCTTCTTGTTTGTACACCTAATCCCTTTTCTCCCAAAATTTGAGATTCTGGATGATTCTTTTGAACATATCTGGATGGAGCTTTTTCAGATAAATCATCTTTGGGTTCTTCATTGGGTTCACTGTCTATATCATTTCTATTTGATGTAGAAGGATATATGTCACCATCGTCTTCATCTGTTGTTTGTTTTTCTTCTTTTGGAGCTGCAGGAGACTCATCAATAACAACATCAATACATTCAACAATCTTCTGAAGTCTTTTATTGTAACATTTATATGCTCTACTTCTAGAGGAGTAACCAAGAAGTATTCCTTCATCTGCTTTGGGTTCAAACTTGCCAAGTTTTTCATCATTATTTTTGATAAAGCATTTGCTTCCAAAAACTCTAAAATGCTTCACAATGGGAGGATTACCATACCAGAGTTCATATGGAGTTTTATCACTATTTACACGAATATGTGCCTTGTTAAGAATATTTACCGCTGTATGTGCTGCTTCTCCCCAAAATGTGTCAGGTGTTCCGGAATCATCAAGCATAGCTCTAGCCATTTGTTGAACTGTTCTATTCATTCTTTCTACTACGCCATTTTGTTGTGGAGTGCCAGCTACAGAAAACTGTCTTTTTATGCCATGTTGTTCACAAAATTCAAGGAATTCATCTGATGTATATTCTCCTCCTCGATCGGATCTAAGACACTTGATTTTTAGATCTAATTCATTTTCAACCAGTGCTTTGAAGATCTGAAATTTCTCAAATGCTTCATCTTTGTGTTTAATCAACCCAATCCAACACATTCTAGAGAAATCATCAATAAATAAGATATAGTATTGTTCACCACATGGTGAATTTTTCCTCATAGGTCCACATATGTTAGTATGAATGAGTTAAAGAGGCTTACTTGATGATCCTTCCTTAGCATTAAATTGCACTCTAGTTTGCTTACCGAATTGGCAAGATTTGCATATGATACTTTCAGGTAGAGTAATATTGGGAAGATCACGAACAACTTTAAGTCTGCTTGATTTGTTGATTTGAGAGAAGCTCAGATGCCCCAACCTTCTATGCCATAGCCAGTTTTCTGAAGATTTACTCAAGTAACATTTTTATTTGTAGTTCTTAAATACATACAGGTTTCTTGGAGTTCTATTTCCTTTTATAGTTGTTTTACCTGTATCAAGATCACGTACCACACATTATTTTGAACTAAAGACAACTTCAGTTCCTTGATCACACATTTGACTTACACTTAACAGGTTATGCTTTAATCCATCCACATACATGACATTATTAGCTTTCACTTTTTCTTTTAGAAAAACAGACCCTTTTCCCTTAATGACAACAGGAGTATCATTTCCAAATGTAACATTCTTTTCTTTTTCTAGAGAAATATATGCAAGAAGTTTGTTTTTGTCACTTGTCATGTGTTTTGAGCATCCACTATCAATGTACCATTGATTTTCTTCATCTTCTGCAAATAAAGCTATGCCACAATTCTCAACCCGTAATTCCTTCTTTTTCCACACTTTGGAGCTTGAAGGAAAATTCTCTTTTGGCTGGACTTTTCTCCTGCATTCAGATTCTTCATGGCCAAAGTTATTGCAATAGGCACATTCAACTTCATTTTGAAGAGGAGAAAAGTTGTTATAGGTATTCTTCTTTGTTCCAATATCAATCCTTTTATTTCTTTCTTCTCTTGTCATGAAGGTTTTATATGCAACACATTGAACAACTTTATGAACAAAATTGTGACATGAGAGACATTGTCCATTGAAGAAGAAATTTCTGCGATCATGAAATCTTCTACTGAATTTACCTATTGGTTGGTGTTTCTTTGAAAGGTATTCTTGTTAGTGTTCTTTGAATTGAGATGGTCATGCTTTACCTGTGAAGATTCTTTATTCCCTTGCTGAGTGGCAGAATGTTGTATACTGGATGTAGCTGCTTTTAGATAATTTGGTGTTGAAGTCTGAGAAGATTCTCCGATATATCCAAGACCTGTCTTTATAAAAGGAGAACGTTGTAACTTGATAATCTCATCTAAGGTTTTTGATCCTTTAGAAAATCTAAGATTCAAAGTCTTTACTTTCTCAAATTATTTTCTTAGACTTACTATTTCACATTCTAATTTCTCATTGTGTTTCACCTTTTATTCAAGCTGATTTTTCAGAGTTTCTATGGATATTTTACTTTCTTCTAAGCATATTTTGAGTTGATTGATTTCATCAAGAAAATAATTGTCCTCTAAAGCATCCATAAAAGTATATTTTTCTTCTCTAGATTCTTTTTCAAATGCCATGAGAAGTCTAAGATCTTGTTCACATTCTTCCTCATTGTCAGAAAACCCATCATTGTCTTCATGAGTATAGTAAATTTTTCTAGTGCTAAACCGATTCTTATTCCTTCTTGCTACTTCCTTCCCTTTTTCATGTGTTTCTTTATGAGGACACTTGGCAGCATAATGACCAACTCTTCCACAAGCAAAACATTTGAAAGGAAGCTTACCTCTGAACCGTCCTGTGCCAAGTTGGAGTTTCTTTACAAAATTTACCTCATCTTCTTTTGAGATATACCCTGATCCTTCTGTCTTTTGTACTTATTTCCCTTATGTAGAAGCTCTAAAGATGACTTCTTTGACTTCAGATGGTCCTACTCTTCTCATTTCACATGGAGTTAGTATGCCATGAAGTTGCACCACAGTAAGATTTTGAAGATCCTGGTTTTCTTCAAGAGCAGAAACTTTTGACTCAAATTTTTCCGTTGGTGATCTTAAAACTTTCTCAACCAAAGTAGATTCAGTTATTGTTTCTCCCAGATTTCTCATACGATTTACAATATCATCAAGATGTAAAAAGAAATTGGCAATGCTCTCCTCATTATGCATTTTTAGATTCTCATATTGAATTCTGAGAGTTTGGAGTTTAGCACTTTTTACCTTTGCATCACCTTCATAACTTAGAATGATTTTGTCCCATATTGCCTTTGCTGTATCCAGCTGCATGACTTTGAAAAAGTCTGATTCAGTTAGACTTCCCAATAGAGCATTGACCACCTTTGCATTTGTTTCATAATTCTTTCTTGCCATTGGATCTGTTGGTACTGCGGCTGGATATTGATATCCTCCTTCAATAATAGCCCATACATCTGCTCCCAGCGACTGAAGATAGGATCTCATCCTTGTTTTCCAGAAGATTAAATTGTTTCCGTTGAAGAGCGGAAGCCTGATAGATGCTGTTCTATCTTGATTGCTCAACTTGTTTGATCTTCCTTCTAGTGGCTAAGCTTTTTCAGAAGAACCTCCTCTGATAACAATTGTTGGAAAAAATAATGAGAGGGGGGGGGAATCAGTATTTAGAGTTTATAAAATAAATTCAACCTTTTCTTTGAGCAGATTTCCATACGCGGTTTTTATGAACTGAACTAGCGTATGCACGCGGACATATAGAAGGAAACTAGCGTATACTGATTTACCTTTCAGATTTAGAGAATTTTTCAGGAACAGTCTTTTAAATAGATTTATCAGTTATGAATAAGGCTAGATAATAAGAAGTTATAAGCAGTAATCAACAGTATAAAGAATCACACACATGAACACCAATATTTAAGGTGGAAACCCAATTCGGGAGAAAACCACTGCTGTTGTTGTCTCTGTTTTCAATATTTATTATATAGAAAATCTTTTACAACATTGTATTGATGCAGAATTATACCAGTACGCAAGCTTCTACCTGCAGAAGGCTGCAACCTTCTCTCGTTTTCCAGCTGCAACTGGAAGGGAGCTCCAACCCCCTGATCTCATTTACCAGCCTCTCCTGGAAGGGAGCTTCGACCCCTTGATTTCAACACCAACTTCTACCGGCTAAAAGCTTCTACTTCCATACTAAAGGCTTCAACCCTCAGACCCACTGCAGACCAAGTTTCATCAATTTTCATACTGGATCTAAACAGCTTCAACACAACCCCTTAACATTAACAACCATACTTTTCCCAAAACTTCAATCAGAACAATAAGACCACTGTAACCAGAATATCAGAAATAACCCAGAATTCAGAGTAGATAATCAGATACATATTCAACCTTGAACAACCATTAATTCAGATACCATACACTATTTTTCTTTATGTAACCCGCGTATATACGCGTCTTTCTTCACACCAACCTGCGTATGCTTCAGTGCATGCTAGTTTTTTTTTTTTTTTAATATTCTTGAAATAATACGTGACTTTTCTTCACATTTTCCGCATATACACGCGCTTTTATTTTCACCAAATAGAATATGCTTTCTTTCAGAATCTGTTTAGAATCATATTCAGATCTGAAACTTTCAATTCAGAAAATCTATCAACAATGTAGAACTATTTAGATAGTCACTCATCCTTCATCATGTTTTCTCAATCAGTGATTAGATTTGTTCATTATCAAATCAGCAGCATACTCCATATTCAATCAACCCAGAACTTCAAGAAGAATTCATTGACCAACAACATAGAGAAAACCGAAACCACAGAAGTAGTCTGTAAATAAGCTTCAGAAACCCTAACTTCCATACGCGCTTTTTATTAAGATAACTTGCATATACACGAGCTTTTACCAAGACAAACTAGCGTATAGATCTATAAATGGTAGACTTTGCAGAATATATAAGATCTATAAACTTACCTAGATATCTTCATTATCATCAGCAGACTTGCGCCAGTTCTTCATCATTTCTTTTGCAGATCAGCCTAGAGATTCATCATTTCTAGATATAGAGATATTGAACCTTCATCATATCCATGCGTGCATCATAAATTTAGATCTATCAGAAACAGATTTCAACCATGCAGATATCTCCCAAAGAGATTTATTCCTCAATAGCTTTTTTTTTTTTATGCACTCCTTGCACTATGATCCTCTTCTCCTTATATAGTTTTAGCCTTTATCAATACCATGAGTCAAAACCACTTAACTGCTGATGGTATTCCTGGATGGGATCAAATAGATAATCCAACGCTCAATACTGTGGTCCAATACCATGGTCATGTCCCCTGGTTTTATAAATTTAGAGTGAAAATAGGCATACGCTACTTGGTACGTACTTTTACGCGTACATACACTAATTTTCCTTTAGAAACCCACGTATGCTTTGTGACATATCTTATTCATCATTACTCTGGCACTTACTGGAATTTCTTTCTTTGTTACTTCTGAATTTCTCTGTAGATACATCAGATTTACATCATTAACAAATAGGTTTCTATCCAAAGACAACTCATCAAGTCAGTTTCCATCAAGGACAACTTCATCAAGTAGGTTGCCATCAAGGATTGCATCATATTTCCAACAATCTCCCCCTTTGGACTTGATGGCAACCATGATAGTGTTTGATACTGACATCACCATTATTCAAACACCATAATACATAATACTCTCCCCCTTTGACATCAAGGGCAAAGGGCGCATCAAAACCAACACAAGGTTTTTCTTCCCTTGTATAAGGATGAGCTCTGTAGATCTGATGTGCACTGAAGGTATCATGCTCCCCCTGAGTTTATGCTGAATTTTCAAAACATATTTTTTCAATGAAGTACATGACTCTATAACTCATCCTATCACCAAGGACTCATACTTGCATCAATGATCCAACCAAGTGGATTTACATATTTGAATCAACTACCCAACCAAGTGGGTTTACAAATTTGAACAAGTCCTTACATGACTGAATATTACAATTTTACATCATAGGTCTTAACTTGACCTTTTCATCAAATTATAGAGATAAATTATGCAATCAAGACCAAATAATCTCAAGCATGAGATTAGACCACAACAAATAATTAGAATGCCAACAATGCATCCTTTCCATATGACCAAAGCTCCCCCTTAGCTTGTGCATCCTGAACACTTTCAACAGAAAATCATCAAGGCATGTTCATTAAATATCAGAGAATGAAATAGAAATATGGTTGCTAAAACATCACTAGAGATACCCAACAGCACCACAGCTGTGCTGAAGAATGCTGACCCAAAATTTTTTTTGTCAGCAAACACCCATACGCGGTTTTCTATGTATAAACGCGCGTATATACGCGACTGTCCTCCAGGAAATCTGCATATCCAAGTTAATCTTTTGTATTTAAGTAGATCTGATCTTCTGCATGGCAGAGACTACTCCTAGCTTCTGTCTGAGATATTCGAATGGTTCCTTGGGTAAAGGTTTGGTAAATATAACAACAACTTGTTCTTTGGAGGGAACATACTCCAACTTCACCTTTTGTTCAAGCACTTGTTCACGTAAGAAATGATACTTGATGGGAATGTGCTTGGTCTTGGAATGCATAACGGGGGATTCTTTGAGATGCGAGTGGCACTTGTGTTATGCTATAATGGAGATAGGAGGTGAACATTTGATTTGAATGTCTTGTAAGGTTTGCATCATCGAAGAAGTTGAGTGGTTGTGCAACATGATGCGACAGCCACATATTCTGCTTCTGCTGTAGATAAGGCAATAGAGCTTTGCTTCTTGCTGAACCAAGATACTAACCGGGGCCCCATATAGAATGCACCGCCACTAGTGTTTTTCCGATCATCGACATTTCCAGCCCAATCTGCATCAGTGTAAGCATGAAGAGTGAGATCAGCATTCTTTGGATACCATAGTCCAAAGTATTGAGTTCCTTGTAGATATTTGAATATTATTTTGACAGCCTGAAGGTGAGACTCTTTTGGATTAGCTTGGACTCGTCCAACAATCCCAACTACATGCATAATGTCTGGTCTAGTCCCAGTGAGATAAAGTAGACTTCCTATCATAGATCTGTATTCTGGTTGATTCACCGTGGGAGAATCATCATGAGAACTGAGATTACATATGGTTATCATTGGTGTACTTACAGGTTTGCACTCTTCCATGCCATACTTCTTCAGAATTTGCTTAAGATATTTTGCTTGTGATAAGAATATGCCATCTGTTGCTTGTTGTACTTGCAAGCCAAGAAAGAATGTTAGTTCCCCAAGTAAAGACATTTCAAATTCTTGCTGCATAACAGAAGAAAATTTCTGACTCATAGATTCTTCATTACTTCCAAAAATGATGTCATCAACATATACAACCATAATCAATAGTTTATCATTTTCATTTTTTGTGTATAAGTTGCTATCAGCAGACCCCTTTGAAAATCCTTGTTGATGAAGATATTTGTCAAGACGATAATACCATGCCCTTGGAGTTTGTTTGAGACCATATAGAGCCTTTTTAAGTCTACAAACAAGTTTTTCATCATTTCCCAAAATGAATCCGTCTGGTTGTTCTATATAAAATTCTTCTTCTAGATCACCATTGAGAAAAGCAGATTTAACATCCATTTTATAAAATTTGATTTGTTGGAAGCTTGAAAAAGCAAGAAAAATTCTTATGGCTTCAAGTCTAGCTACTGGAGAAAAAGTTTCTTCAAAGTCTATACCTTCTTATTGAGCACACCCCCTGCAAACAAGTCTAGCTTTATTTCTTATAACATCCCCATTCTCATTTAACTTGTTTTTGAATATCCATTTAGTTCCAATGACATTTTTGTCATGAGGTCTTGGTACTAATTCCCAAGTGTGATTCTTTTCAATTTGATCAAGCTCTTCATTCATGGCTTGAATCCAACATTCATCTTTTGCTAGCTTGATTGACATTGTGTGGTTCAATAGTGGATAGAAATTTCAGATAGCTAGACGATCCCACAAGAGTCCTTCTTGTTTGTACACCTAATCCCTTTTCTCCCAAAATTTGAGATTCACGGATGATTCTTTTGAACATATCTGGATGGAGCTTTTCAGATAAATCATCTTCGGGTTCTTCATTGGTTTCACTTGTCATACATATCATTTCTATTTGATGTAGAAGGATATATGTCACCATCGTCTTCATCTGTTGTTTTGTTTTTCTTATTTTGGAGAGTACACGAGGGAGACTCATCAATAACAACATCAATACATTCCAACAATCTTCGAAGTCTTTTATTGTAACATTTATATGCTCTACTCCTAGAGGAGTAACGAAAGTATTCTCTTCATCTGCTCTCGGGTTCAAAGCTGCCAGGTATTTTTCATCATTATTTTGATAAAGCATTTGCTTCCAAAACTCTAAAATGCTTCACGGTGGGAGGTTTACCATACCGGAGTTCATATGAGTTTTATCACTATTTACACGAACATGTGCCTTGTTAAGAATATTTACCGTTGTATGTATCTGCTTCTCCCCAGAATGTGTCGGGTGTTCGAGGAATCATCAAGCATAGCTCTAGCCATTTGTTGAGCTTGTTCTATTCATTCTTTCTCTTGCTACGCCATTTTTTTGTGGAGTGCAGTGCCGTCTACGAGCGTTATCTTTTTATACCATGCTGTGTCACGAAAATTCATGGAATTCATCTGAGTGTATATTCTCCTCCTCGATCAGATCTAAGACACTTGATTTTTTAGATCTAATTCATTTTCAACGAGTAGCTTTGAAGATCATGAAATTTCTCAATGCTTCATCTTTGTGTTTAATCAACCCAATCCAACACATTCAGAGAAATCATCAATAAATAAGATATAGTATTATTCACCCGTGGTGACTTTTTTCCTCATAGGTCCACATATGTTAGTATGAATGAGTTCAGAGAGGCTTACTTGATGATCCTTCCTTGGCATTAAATTTCACTCTTTGGTTTATGCATACCCGAATTGGCAATATTTGCATATGATACTTTTACGGTAGAGTAATATTGGGGAAGATCACGAAACGAGCTTTAAGATGCTGCTTGATTTGTTGATTTGAAGAGAAGCTCGGATGCCCCAACCTTCTATGCGATAGCTTTGATTTTACGAAGATTTACTCCAGTAACATTGTTCTTTGTAGTTCTTCAATACATACGGAGTTGCTTGGAGTTACGTTTCCTTTTATAATTGTTTTACGTATCAAGATCATGTACCACACATTCTTTTTAACTAAAGACAACTTCAGTTCCTTGATCACACATTTGACTTACACACTTAATAGGGATTATGCTTTAATCCATCCATCATACAAGACATTATTAGCTTTCACCTTTTCTTTTAGATAAAAGGGACCCTTTTCCCTTAATGATGATGGGAGTATCATTTCCAAATGTGACATTCTTTTCTTTTTCTAGAGCACTATATGCAAGAAGTTTGTTTTTGTCATGTCATGTGTTTTAAGCATCCACTATCAATGTACCATTGTTTTATTCTACCTTCGCAAATAAATCTATGCCACAATTTTCAACTTTGTAATTTCACTTCTTTTTCCACATTTTGGAGCTTGAAGGAAAATGCTCTTTTAGTTTGGACTTTGCTCCACTGCATTCAAATTCTTCATGGCCAAAGTTATTGCAATGACACTATGTCAACTTCATTTTGAAGAGGGGAAAGAGGATTGTTATAGGTATTATTCTTTGTTCCATACATCAATCCTTTTCTTTCTTGTTTCTCTTGTCATGATGAGTTTTTTATATACAAATGATTAGAGCAGCTTTATGACCAAAATTGTGACATATGAGAAACATTGTCTATTGAAGAAGAAATTTTTGCGATCATGAAATCTTCTAATTGAATTTTTGTTGGTTGGTGTTTCTTTGAAATGTATTCTTGTTAGCGTTCTTTGAATTGAGATGGTCATGCTTTACACCAGTGAATATTATTTATTCCCTTGTTGAGTGGCGAGAATGTTGTATATTGGTTGTAAATGTTTCGCTTTTAGATAATTTGGTGTTGAAAGTACTGAGAAGATTCTCCGATATATCCAAGACTTTGTCTTTATAAAAGGAGAAGATTGTACCTTGATAATTTCATCTAAGGTTTCGGATCCTTTAGCAAATATAAGATTCCAAAGTCTTTACTTTCTCAATTTCACTTTTCTTAGACTTACTATTTCACATTCTAATTTCTCATTGTGTTTTCTCCTTTTCTTCAAGCTGATTTTTTCAGAGTTTCTATGGATATTCACTTTCTTCTAAGCATATTTTGAGTTGATTGATTTCATCAAGAAAATCATTGTCCTCTAAAGCATCCATAAAAGTATCTTTTTTTCTTCTCTAGATTCTTTTTCAAATAACATGAGAAGTCTAAGATCTTGTTCACATTCTTCCTCATTGTCGGATAGCCCATCAAGCTTTGTCTTCATGAGTATAGTAACTTTTTTCTAGTGCTAAACCAATTCTTATTCCTTCTTGCTACTTCCTTCCCTTTTTCATGTGTTTCTTTATGAGGACACTTAGCGGCATAATGACCAACTCTTCCACACAGAAAAACATTTGAAAGGAGAGCTTACCTCCTAAAGCGTCTGTGCCAAGTTGGAGTTTCTTTAAAAAAATTACCTCATCTTCTTACGAGATATACCACGATCCTTAAATGTGTCTCTTGTACTTATTTCCCTTTTGTAGAAGCTCTAAAGATGGCTTCTTTGACTTCGAGATGGTCCTCCTCTTCTCATTTCACATGCGAGTTAGTATGCCACGAAGTTGCACCACGGTAAGATTTTGAAGATCCTGCTTTTCTTCAAGAGACATAAAAATTTTTTACTCAAATTTTGCCAGTAGTGATCTTAAAACTTTCTCAACCAAAGTATATTCGGTTATTGTTTCTCCCAGATTTCTCATACGATTCCTGATATCATCAAGACGTAAAAATAAATTGGCAATGCTCTCCTCATTATGAATTTTTAGATTCTCATATTTAATTCCCGAGAGTTTGAGTTTAGCACTTTTTACCTTTGCATCACCTTCATAACTTAGAATGATTTTGTCCCATATTTCCTTTGTTGTATCTGTTGCATGACTTTGAAAAATTCTGATTCGGTTAGACTTCCCAATAGAGCATTCGACCGCCTTTGCATTTGTTTCCGCATAATTCTTTCTTGTCGTTGGATCCGGTGAGTCATTTGCTATGAGTTTGGATATTGATATCCTCCTTCAACAATAGCCCATACATACGCTCCCAAAGGCGAAGATAGGATCTCATCCTTGTTTTCCGGAAGATTAAATTGTTTTTAGTTGAAGAGCGGAGTCACGATAGATGTTCTTCCATCTTGTTTGATCTTCATATCTAGCGGACTTTAAGATTTTTCGAAAGGACTGCTCGATACCAATTGTTGGGAAAATTGCTTGAGAGTGAATCGGTATTTAGAGTTTATAAAATAAATTCAACCTTTTCTTTGAGCATATTTCCATACGCGGTTTTTTATGAGGCGAACTGGCGTATGCACTGCGGATCTATATGAAGGAAACTAGCGTATATTGATTTACCTTTCGAGATTTAGAGAATTTCTCGGGAACAATATTTTAAACAGCATTTGTATCGAGTTATGAATAAAGCTAGATAATCGAGAATTTATGAGCGATAATCAACGATATAAAGAATCACACACATGAACACCAATATTTAAGGTGGAAACCCAATTCGGGGAGAAAAACACACATTTAACATTGTCGTACTTGTCTTCAATATTTATTATATAGAAAACCTTTTTACAACATTGTCACGATGCAAACTTATACCGATGCTGTGAGCTTCTACCTGCGTATAGAGAAAGGTCGCTAACCTTCTCTCGTTTTCCGGTACTCAGGCGGAAGGGAGCTCCAACCCCTTGATCTCGTTTACGGCCTCTCACACGAAAGAGAGCTTCCAACCCCACGATTTCAACACTGGCTTCTCTTGTATGCAAAGTTTTCTACTTCCATACTAAAGGCTTCAACCCTCGGACCCCGCATGAGACCACGTTTTCATCAATTTTCATCTTTGGATCTAAACGAGATACCAACACAACCCCTTAACATTAACAACCATTACTTTGCCCAAAACTTTAATCGGAAACGGTAAGACCACTTTAACGAGAATATCGAAATAACCCCTGATTCGAGTAGATAATCGGATACATATTCAACCTTGAAGAATCATTAATTCGGATACCATACGTTGTTTTTCTTTATGTAACCCGCGTATATATGCGTCTTTCTTCACACTAACACTGCGTATGCTTCGAAAGTGCAAGCTAGTATATATATTCTTGAAATAATACGCGACTTTTCTTCACGTTCTAGCGTATACACATGCTTTTCTTTTCACCAACTAGCGTATGCTTTTCTTTCGAGAATGCTGTTTAGACTCATATTCGGATCTGAAACTTTCAATTCGAACTAATCTATCGACAATACGAGAACTATTTAGATAGTCACTCATCCTTCATCATGTTTTCTCAATCGGTGATTAGATTTGTTCATTATCAAATCGACGACATGCTCTCCATGTCAATCAACCCCGAGAACTTCAAGAAGACTTCATTGACAGAGCGAGCGGAGAGAAACACAAAATCACGGAGAAGTAATATATGTAAATAAAGCTCGAAACCTAACTTCCATACGCGCTTTTTATTAAGATATCCCAGCGTATATACACGCGCTTTACACCAAGACAAACTAGCGTATAGACGTCGTAAATGGTAGACTTTACGGGAGTATACGGATCTATAAACTTACTGATTTCTTCATTATCATGTCGGCAGACTTGACGACGGTTCTTCATCATTTCTTGAGTAGATCAAACTAGAGATTCATCATCTTTTAGATCTAAGAGACCTTGAACCATCACATCATATCCATGGGTGCATCATGGGATTCGAATCTATCAATTAAGAACGAGTTCATCCATGCGAGATATTCCTTAGAGAAATTTATTCATCAACAACCCTTACACATGCACACCTTGCACTATGATCCTCTTCTCCTTATATAGTTTTAGCCTTTATCAATACCATGAGTCAAAACCACTTAACCGCGATGGTATTTACTGGATGGCATCAAATAGATAATCCAGTAGCTCAATCTTGTGGGCCAATACCATAGGGTCATGTTCCTTGGTTTTATAAATTTAGAAGCGCCAAATAGGCATATGCTGCGCAGTACGGCTAATTTTACACATACATACGCTACTTTGCCTTTCACAAACCCGCGTATGCTTTGCTTTGACTATATCTTATTCATCGTTACTCTAGCACTTCTTGGAATTTCTTTCTTTGTTGCATACAAGCCCACTTTGTAGATACATCAGATTTACATCATTAACAAATAGGTTGCTATCCAAGGACAACTCATCAAGTCAGTTTCCATCAAGGACAACTTCATCAAGTAGGTTGCCATCAGGGACAACACATTGCATCATATTGCCAACATGTATTTGCATGATTTTTTTATGAGTTGTTTATATTTGTGGTCTGGTGCATGTTTTTTGCAGTGGAGGTTATGATCTGAGTATTTTTGAAGTTCTAAAGTGTTGTGCAATCATAAATTAGTTGTCGATTTGTACACGATTTCAACACATTGAAGTTGTGTATACATGCGGGTTTTATTATGCAATGTCTCATATATATTCTGAAT
Organism: Pinus albicaulis; assembly: GCA_034641835.2. NCBI lineage: Eukaryota > Viridiplantae > Streptophyta > Pinopsida > Pinales > Pinaceae > Pinus > Pinus albicaulis. The sequence goes on from CM076577.1 coordinate 318,334,210, forward strand.
TATGTTAATATATGTACGCGAGTTGGGTTCTGGAAAAGCGTGTACATACGCGGAAAAACCTTATGGAAGGCGCGTATGAAAGTCAGGGTTTTGCTGAAAGATATGTCTGATCATTTTATACATTGTTGTTGTGTTTGTGTTGTATGTCAATGATGTATTTATATAGATCTGGGTTGTTTGAGTATTGATGATGTTGCTAGTTTTATGTGATTGAATATTATTGGTTGGTTGATTGAATAGTGATTCAGTTTTTGGTTGATTGGTGATTCAGTGATTGATTTGGTACAGTTATATGTTTCAATTTTGATTGAGCTTAAATGAGTAAAGTGGATCCAATGTGAAAATTTATGAAATGTGTTCCATGGTGGTACTGAGGGTTGGAGCCTTTAATGATCAGGTCATAGCTCCCTTCTAGTGGGTGCTGGTAAACGAGATCAAGGGGTCGTAGCTCCGTTCCAGTGGGTTCTGGTAAACAAGATCAGGGGGTTGGAGCTCCCTTCCAGTGGGTGCTGGAGAACGAGTGAAAGTTACAACCTTCTGCAGGTGGGTGCCTGCGTGCTGGTATGAGAATGTGCTAGTACAATATTGTATGCAGTTTTCTACATAATAATATTGAAGACTGAGACGACAGTAGCGGTGGTTTTCTCCCACATTGGGTGTGAAGGTTCCAAAATTTATTATGTGATTTCTTGGAAGATTGATATTTTAATATGTTCTTACTGCACATTTTTACTGCTTACTAAATCTCTGATGAATCAATGATACACTAGTCTAAGTAAAGTTACTGAATATTTATCTAAATTGTAATTTTACTAGGCATACGCTAGTTTCCTTAATGACAGTTGCATACATACGCTAGTTGGATTAATTAAATTCACGTACAGAATTCAGAAAAGAAAAAGAAAAATTAGTGTGAGTGTTAAATATTGATTCACCCCCCCCCAAGTATTTTTCCCAACAATTGGTATCAAAGAAGGTCCTTCTAAAGAAGCTTTATCACTTGAAGGAGATCTGTCGCAATGGGAAGTCATGAAGGAGTATTTTTTATCAGGTCACCACTATTCAATGGAAGTAATCTAATCTTCTGGGAGATACGAACAAGATCTTATCTACAAAGTCTTGGAGCAAATGTATGGGGAATTGTGGAAGAAGGTTATCAATGTCCAGCGGTAATCCTTGCAATGCAGTAGGAAATAAGAGATACGAAACCAATGCAAAAGTTGTCAATGCCTTATTGGGAAGCCTAACAGAATCAGAATTTTTCAACGTCATGAAGCTAAATTCAGTAAAGGAAATATGGAACAATATCATCCAGACCTATGAAGGTGATTCCAAGGTAAAAAGTGTTAAACTTCAAACTCTTAGAATTCAAAATGAAACTCTCAAAATGCATGATGATGAAATTATTTCAAGTTTATTTCTAAGAGTAGATGAGATTGTCAATTCTATGAGAAATATGATAATAAAGTATTTCAAGTTTATTTCTAACAGTAGATGAGATTGTGAATTCTATGAGAAATATGGGTGAAGATATAAAAGATTCAACTTTAGTAGAGAAAATCTTTAGATCTTTAACTCCAAAATTCGAGTCAAAAGTGTTTGTCATTGAAGAAAAGCATGATCTGCAGACCCATATTGTTGTACAACTCCCTGGGATTCTAACTGATATGAGTATGAATGTTAGTTTTGTTGTGCTAATTTCATTTTCAGATCTAAAATTTACTTGTTGATCTTATGCTTGATGTACATAGGTTTCCTTGTTGCTTATGTGTGTCAAACAGGTAATTTAACTGAGTTTATGAGTGAATTCAAGAGCATAAATTATGAAAATAAAATGTTGAACAACATAAACATAAAGAACAGACCATCACAATTGATCCATCAACATAGAGTTTTGGTGAAGGATTTCACCCCTCCTGGGCTACATCTCCTTAGTCCAACTTCCATGGCGTGGGCCTTTGTATTAGCTCAATACTGAAAAAATTGTTGTTTGCATGCATCAAATGCTCCTGAAACATACTTCAATGAGTCCATAATGTCAAAATCTATCAGAAGTGACTATTCATTCACTCCATTTTCCCTTCAGCTGATCTATGCATGGCCTTCCTTCTTGGTGGCCCCAGGCTTCAAAATTATTCAAAGTGACAAAAACACCTGCATAATTTATACTCTACCTCTACAACTTGTTCCATTGTGTTTAGAGCATGCCAATTTGCTAGTAATGACTCTTCCTGAGCCAAAATTGGTCGGAAATTGCTCAAGATATGGTCAATTTAATTTTTCCCTAGAATCCTCCTCCAAATCTGTAGAAGACTCCAGTTAACCCCAATAAATTGGTGATTCCTCCGAAATTTGGTGGAGTCCGCTAAAAATCCACCACATTGATCTAGATTAATTAGCAACAACGTTTCTCTTAACTGCAAATAAGCATGTATTAATTGCACTTTTAAAACGTGTTTCATAAACCAATTTAATTAGCCTAAACCTTGGCTTAATGGGTAATCCCATGATTAGGAGTTTAAACTACGCTGTTTAGAATTTGTGCTCCACCCTCAGTTGTTTTAGCACAGTTGTATGGGGAGGAGGTTGCCTCGCAAGGCTGGCCCCCTCCAAAACCCCGTTGGATATTTCGTATCATGATAATTATATGGCTGAAGCATAAGTTTTTAAGAACCATTGTAATGGCCCATTGGTATGGGTGGAGAGTAGGTTTGGGGAGGTCGTGGGGTCGAGCCCCGACCTCCGGCTGAACTCGTTGTAAAGTTTTTTCCACCGTAATATACTCCTAAACCTTTGGTTTCAAACTTTGATTTAATAATTCGAATACGTTCAACCATTAATGTGAACCTTTGCCAACATTAAATTAATTCAAACCTTGGACTTTGGCTTAAGTAATATGCACTCCCACCATAAACATTAACTCAGACCTTCGGGTTAATAAACCATAGTTTAAATAAAATGTGCCCGCTCCAAACCTTTGTAATGTATTAACCCATTGTTTAAATAAATGTGCCACCATACCACAGGTTTAATAAAATGCCACCATATGAAATTCGATGACAACCATGGAGAGGGGGTCCACCAGAGGGGACGCGTGGCGGCCCCTGGCTGCACTACGTGTCAACCTCTGGTTGGGTTGTCCCTCATATAAAAAAATTCGAATTTAACCTTAGAAGCACATTGGGCAATTTCACCTTCTCAAACCCCAAACTGGAGAATCCTGTTGTGACACTTGTCATAGTGCCACTGGGCATAAATTGAATAATATTCCTTGCATGCTGATTGGGCTTCCATGTCATCAACCTATCACTATTCTGCAATTTTTTTTTTAAATTTGCTTGTTCTAAATGGTAGTCAGTAGACTATAACTTCTTCATCCGGAGTCAGTTTTCAACGAAACGAATTGCGTCGGATTCCTACAATGAGACGATCATTGTCATTTAGTTTCCAATTAATTCTGAGCACTTTCATTTTTGAGCTTATATACTGAGCCCCTGATCACTAACGCCCTTTGAAATGAGAAAATAAGGTCCTTCAGATGTCAGAGAAGATGCATTTAAGGCATATGCAAAAGAAAACGAAAAGAAAGTTCTCAAGGAATCAAGTTATATATGAGGAAAATTTTGTGACGAAACTTCAACCAAGGTTCAGAGGTAAGCTTCCCTTCAAGTGTTTTGCTAATGGTAGAGTTGGTCATTATGTTGCTAAGTGTCCGTATAAAGAAAATCATGAAAAAGAGAAACAGTTTGAAAATAGTAGAAGTTTTTATACAAATGAAGATAAAGATGGTTTATCAATTGGAGAAGAGGGAGAGTTTGAATATGGCATTTAGTACTTATGGCATTTAGTATTAATGAATATGATAATGATGCCCTATAAGAGAAGAATCATTTGATTGAAGAATCTCCTAGATCAAGCCAGAAAGGATGTTTTCATGGATGTTGTTTCTCTTATAACACTTTTGGACATAAGGCCAATGATTGCAGGTTAAGTATGTTGAACAGGCTTAGGGATTGGATAAGTTCCAACACATAATAATAAATTTCAAGAAAAGTTTGGAGAAAGAAGAAATACTGGTTAGAAACATAGGGAATGTTGACCCTACTGCATTCTTCTATTTCTAAAGACTATTTCTCTTAGTGACTACAAAAGTTATTTGAGATACATTATCAGAGATCGGTAATGTATCATCACAGGGGGAGCAATATATGGTGATTTCTATGGTTGGTTTGGTAATTCTGTTTTCTTATATTTTTGACAGTCCATCTGATCTGTCAACAGAAGATAGGTACAGAATGAACAAGCTTAGGGGGAGCTGAAGCAGTGAAATTTTCAGTGTTTCATGTTTTGTACGCGGATCCGATGAAAGAAAGACATGTATGTATGTGAGTTCCTTTGCAGACATTCGCGCAGGTTTTTCTCTAATAGAAAAACAGTAGGACAGACTCAAGAACATATTCTGACATACTGCTGACATCTATGATTTAATTTTCTTGGTCTAATGTTGATGGTTACAATCTACTGATGAGGTAGCACAGGTTCAGGGGGAGCATTAGCCTTGCATATTATAATGCATTGTTGACATTATTTTTGTAATGATTGTTGAATTATAAGGTTTGTTCATCTTGGTTATAAAATTCATATCTATAAATTTATTTAAAGGTCATGTGGAGACCTATGATGTAGTAATTGCCATATCCAGCCATGTTTGGACTATTGAAGGTCAAGTCATTTATGTATGTAATCCCATGATGGGAAGATGATGTTATGTAACACCACATGGTTGGGTGATTGGGTCAAATATGTAACCCCACTTTGTTGGGTGATTGATTCAAATATGCAGTCCCACTTGGCTGGGTGATTGATGTAAGTATGAGTCCATGCTGATATGGAAGGTCATACTCTGTTGAGTTATAAAGTCATGTAATTAATTGAAAATATTTCTAAAGAGTTTAGCATGTGCTCAAGGGGAGCAGGGTTAGTATAGTGCAGATCATATCTACATAGCTCTTATATCTACAAGGAAAGAGAAACCTTGTTTCAGCATTGGTCCGCCCTTTTCCCTTGATGTCAAAGGGGGAGAGTAACTCGGTGTTTGAAGTTGGTGACTGATATGTTTTTCAGGTATCTTCAGGTTATGGTGATCAAACACCAACATGGTTTCCATCAAGTCCAAAGGGGGAGATTGCTGGAATTATGATGCAAGTGTTATCCTTGATGGAAACCCACTTGTAACAGAACAAGTATATGGTAACCGGATGAGCTCATAGATCAGTTCCAAGGTGACAGAGTGATGAAACATAATGACAGAATGATTTTCCAGAGGTTTGTAGGTCAGAGACAAAATATTATGAAGGTAAATATTTGAAGAAATATATGCGGGTTAGATGAGGCCAAGTCTCACACACATGTGGGTATGACGAATCAAAGTCGCGTACATGTTGGTGCATTATTTTATTGATACCAGGGGTCTTAACCATGGTATTAGGCCACAAAATGGAGTGTAGTAACGACTATTTGATCCCGTCCAAGATTACCACTGACACTAGTATGGTTTTGGCTCATGGTATTGGCTAAGGATCTAATTACATAAGGAAGTGAAGATAAAAGTGCTAAGTGTGCATGTGTAAGGGTTTTTGATGAATAGTTCAATCTGAAGTATATTTGCATTGTAAGGGCTATAGTTGAAAAGTTGATCTAAAATAATGATGTGCAGATGAAGACAATGATGGATCAGGATCATTAGACCTAAAATGAATATGTATTTGCATGATATGTTTATGAGTTGTTTAGATATGTGGTCTGGCGCATGTTTGTTGCAGTGAAGGTTATGATCTGAGTATGTTTGAAGTTCAGAAGTGTTTTGCAGTCATAAATTAGTTGTAGATTTGTACGCGAGTTCGACACATGGAAGGTGTGTATACACGCGGGTTTTGTTCTATAGTGTCGCATATATATTCTTAAGGATGTTAAGATTTGTACGCAAGTTGGGCTCTAGATAAGCGCATACATACGCGGAAAAGCCTTATCGAAGGCGCGTATGCAAGTTGGGGTTTTGCTGAAAGTTACGTCTAATCAGTTTATACAGTGTTGTTGTGTTTCTCTTGTCTATCAATGATGTTTTCATATAGATATGGGTTGTTAAAGTATTGATGATGCTGCTAGTTGTATGTGATTGAATATCAGTGATTGGTTAATTGACTATTGATTCAGCGGTTTGTTTATTGGTGATTTAGTGATTGATTTGGTGCAATTATATGTTCCAGTTTTTATTAAACTTAAATGAGTAAAGTGGATCCAATGTGAAAATTTATGAAACATGGTCCACGGTGGTGCTAAGGGTTGGAGCCTTCAGTGAGGGGGTCATAGCTCCCTTTCAATGGGTGTTGGTAAACGAGATCAGGGGGTCGTAGTTCCCTTCCAGTGGGTGTTGGTAAACGAGATCAAGGGGTTGTATCTCCCTTCCAGTGGGTGTTGGTAAACAAGATCAGGGGGTCGAAGCTCCCTTCGAGTGGGTGTTGGAGAACGAGTGAAGGTTGCAGCCTTCTTCAGGTGGGTGCTTGTGTGCTGGTATGAGTCTACACCAATACAATATTGTAAGTAGTTTTCTATATAATAAATATTAAAGACAAAGATGACAACAGTGGTGGTTTTCTCCCACATTGGGTTTCCACCTTAAATCCTGGTGTTCATATGTGTTACTTATGTGTGATGGTTTAATATGTTATTACTGCACATGTTTACTGCTTACTAAATGTTTGATGAATCAACGATACATTGGTCTAAGTCAAGTTACTAAAGATTTCTCTAAAGTATAAGTTTTTTGGGCATGCGCTAGTTTCCTTAATGACAGTCGCGTACATACACTAGTTGGCTTAAGTAAAGTCGCGTACATAATTCATAAAATAAAAAGAATAATTTGTGTGAGTTTTAAATACTTATCCACCCCCCCCCCCCCCTCAGTATTTTCCCAACACTTATAGGTTGTGGGAGGCTGAGAGCAACAACACTTCCATATTTATAGTTGTGAGTGGCATACTTCCTTGTTGCTATAATTTTGCTTTCAACTTTTATTGCCATATAGAATTCCTTCTCCAATGAATCAGGTTCTCAAAGGAGAACCTAATGTTGGATGTTATCCTTTAAAGTACCTATGAAGACACCAATCCTATGCTCATGTGGAATTTCATTTACCTTGATATTCAATTTTTGGAAGTCCTTAATGTGCTATGCCATTGAGATTTATCAATTGGATAAAGAAGGTATTGCTCTTTGTATCCTCATAATGTGATACCAATTGTTCTCCAAAAATTGTCCAAGTGACAATTTATTTACGAGAAAAAAGTCATCTATACAACACAAATTGATTTTGTTATAAATATAAAAATGCAATGTGTACCTTTTGTGTGTACAGTACATCATGTAGATCAAATAATTGCTCCATCTATAGTATCTATGTTACCGGATCCTTGTCATCAAACTTCCTCATATCTATATTTGGAATGTGGTGGGTCCTAAGACCAATGTTGGAGTCTCTAAAATCATATTTCATATTCCTTTTGTCCTCATCCTGATTTTCATGTAGTACCTTATCACCACTACGAAGCATTTCTTGTAACAAATTTGTCAAACCTTCCATGTCTGCTTTTAAACCATTCTTCAAATCTTCCATGTTTCCTTTCATTTTTTCTTTTATACCATCCATCATAGCTTCCAGTTCATTTTTTGTTACTCTTTGCGAGAGCAAAATTTGTTGCACTTGGTCTCGTAATTTTGAAATATCATGTTGCATTTTTTCCTCTTCTACATGCGTCATAGTAGAGCTTTCTAGTTGCTTACTAGGTGTGTCCATTTTTTCTGTCTCGAGGCATTCGTATTCAAAAAACGGTATATATGCTTCACTATGCCCTTTGAAACACTTCAAATAGGTTTTTCAAACTAAAGTTATGCAATTTTTTTTATTTTAATACACTTTTTTCTTTTTTTTAAGGAGCTCGATATTGAAATTGTTGTATCTTTGTAATTTCATATCTCCAAGGTATGAAATTTCGTCATGTGATAACCCTTTGGGTCTTCTTTCCATTGCCACAAGTCTAACCAAGATTGGATTCTTCAAGAAAAATTTATGTCCAATATCCCACGATGACCTGATTATAGACTAGTTCAGTAGAGTGAACTTATACAAAGTTCCACATGTCATTGTTTCAACCTTCAGCTCTGAAAATGATACACGAAAAAATACATTTCATGCAAATTCATTCAATTTTTACGAAATTCAAATCCGATGCTTGGAGAGAAATTTATGACGATTTTCCCTATGTCACCATTTTTGGATTGAATTCTAGAGCCTGCAAAAACCCTACTTTCTTCGGGCCATATCTCATAAATTGTAGCAAACCAAAATCTAAAATTTTTACACGAAGTTCATCAATATTTCAGCTCCACGGGGTCGAAATTTCAGCTTCTAAAGCCTCGTAGAAAAAAAGTTATAGGAAATTACCAAGATGACCTGTTTGAAGCAATGAAACCCTAGAATCCAAAGCTTCGATGCCAAATGTTATGTAACCAGATCACAAAATATAAGAAATGATAGATCAACGACTTGAGAAATAGCTTCTTCAATGGGGAAACCTCCTTTACATTACATAAATGAACAATTATTGGATGATACAAATGACAAGACCTCCTTTGTATATATAGGAGTCTAAGTGGTAACAATATAATTAAGGCCTACATAACAATAATAATGTAAGGACACAACAATAACAATAGTGGGCTTCTATGGGGCACAACAATAATAATATGGGGGCTACATGGGCACAAAAATAACAATAAGAGGGCTACACAAACAATAACAATAAGGTAGCTACACTAGTATTATAGAGACCCAACATTTATTCTTTTCTTTCAAAATGTTTATATTTTCTTACGTCATAATGTTATTAAAATCGTTATATCTATTATATTTATTTTATTTCTGCTTTATTTAAATCGTTTTAATTTTGTCAAAAGAAATGTCTATATTGAAAAGAGTGTCTGGCATTTTAGAATTTTCTTTTATTATAAATATTAAGTGACATGTCAATATTGAAAAGAGTGTATTAGATTTTCAAGTTTCTTATTACAAATATAAAGTATACATTCAAGATTTACTAAAAAAGAATATTCTTCATTGTCAGATTTAATGAAAGGTTGTGGTTATATTTATAAAGTTATTTGCATTTTATAAATGGGGATTTGTCTTAGGGTGGTCCAGGTAAACTTGACCTGATCAAATTATTAGCAGTTTTCGGGCTACAGGTTTATGAGAACCCATGGTTTTGTCCATGGTATTCATGTGGAATATCGTTTATTTAAAGGGGGAAAGACTCCAGGCAAATTTGTCCTCATGGCCATTGGGATCCCAAGCAATGGAACCTTTAGAAACCAATTTTTCTCTCAAATTTGTGATCCTAACAACTGGTATCATAATTAATAAACTATGTTTTGTTTGGGCCCATGAATGTTAAGTCTTTAGGAGGAGCCTCATATTTTGCCACATTCATAGATGATGCATTTAGGAGGGTTTGGGCCTACCTTATGAAAAGTAAATGAGGTGTTTGAGATATTTCAAAATTTTCATGTTGTTGTTGAAAGAGAGACTAACAAATTACTCAAGTGTTTGAGGACAGATAATGATCGAGAGTTGCTCCAATGCATTCAAGTATTATTGTAATACATTTGGCATTAAACATGAGAAGATTGTCCCTAGTACTCCCAAATAGAATAGTACTACAAAAAGGATGAATTGCACTATCAAGGGGAAGGTGAGGAGTATGTTGTTAAATTTTGGATTGGAAAAACATTTATGGGTAGAAGCAATAAGGACAACTTGTTACCTTATAAATCGCTCACCTTCTACAACCCTAGACGATGGTATTCTTGAAGAAGTTTGGACCAATAAGAAGGTAAATTATTTTCACGTGAGAATTTTTTGATGTGAAGCATTTATGCATATTCTGAAAGAGCATAGAACCAAATTGGATGATAAATCAATGAAATGGATTTTTCCACGATATGTGGATGGTGAGTTTGGTTACCATCTATGGGATTTGGTTAATCACAAAACTGTTTGAAACAAGAATGTAATATTTAATGCCTTAGAAATGTATAAGAGGCCTACAGATGATATTGAGGTTAAGAAAATTGTTGACAAGTTTATAGAACAAGAAGAAAATATCCCAACATTGCAAGAATTTGGGCAACCAATTCAAGAATAGGATGACAGCGAGTGGAAAATGATGGACAACAAGAAGAAGAAAACTTGTCACAACCTTTACAAGAGAGTCAGTCAAAAAACACACCACCACAGTCACGGTTTGCAGGTCTACTCGGCATCATAAGCCCTCATAAGGGTATAGACCCTCAAATTATATTTCACTAACTTATGAAGTTGAAACCCATTGTTTTCAAGAAGCTTGTGAAGTGGAAACTAGCAAAAAGAAAAAGAAAACAATGGAGGAAAAAATGGACTCTCTATTGGAAAACAAAACTTAGGAGTTAGTGAAGCTTCCAAAAGGAAGCAATGCCCTTCAAAAAAAATGGGTACATAAAATTAAACATGAGGGTGAAGAGAAGAAGGAAAGATACAAGGAAAGGCTTGTGGTGAAAGGATTTGCACAGAAGAAGGTATTGACTTTACAAACAAAAAAAATCACTTGTTATTAAATTGTCATCCATAAGAGTTATCCTTGGTCTTGTTGTTGCTTTAGACTTGGAATGAGAACAATTAGATGTGAAGCCAACTTTCCTTCATGGAGAATTGAAGGAGGAAACTTATATGGAAAAATCGGAAAGATTCAAGGTAAAAGGTAAAGAGAACCTTGTCTGTAGGTTGAAGAAGGGCCTTTATGGGTTGAAACGAGCACTCTCATTTGAAGAAAAAGTTTTATGGGTCAAAGAAATTAATGGCGGAGGAAGAAGCAGAGCACTCAGGGAAGAAGTATTTATTTGAAGGATAATTTCAAGATGGAGAAGGTAGCTAAATCAACGAGGATTGATACCTAGGGCATTGGTCATGGTGTGTGGGCTCATAGTGTAAGTGTGACCATGGAGGACAACAAACTATGGGAGGTCCAAGAGACAATGAGGCTCGAAGCATGTTAAGGAAAGTGTGTAACAATTTTGAGAGTAGCAAGAAAATCCAAGAAGAGGACACACAATGATAACAAGGATGTGAATGAATAGAATGGATTAGAGATATAAGGAGAGAGAGAGGTCAAGTAGTGAGAAAATTCAGTTCAAGCAATGGATTAGCAAAGCTCGAGATGTAGCGAGAGAGTGGTCATATGGACAAGAAAAATGGAGACAAAGTCAATGGTGTTTGAAGTTTAGTGAAGGAGCCAATATGCAATGAGGGCCATAGTGGTGTGAAAACATCAGTGGTGTGTGAATACCCTAAGGGTTTTTTGGTCCAAGTTGTGAAATCTTTCCATAGTTAGGTGTATTCCCCCAGCAAGTTGTAAGACATGTTATTCAAGTATACATGTTGTGCAAGAGCACTTGATGACTCAAGTTGTGGAATGAACCACTTGGATAGGTACGAGGGTGGCAAGTGTACTCGTACCCTAGCTTGAGGTTGAATGTTGTAAGACCTTAAGACTTTGATCAAACATTCATTTAGTGTAGTGGCACATGGAGTTATCAAGTTGTGTAATGGACCACTTGGATAGGTGTTAGTATCGCAGGTGTACTAGTATCCTAGATCAAGAGGCAATGTCAAAATGTAAGACCGTTAGTGAAAAATGTACGTGAAAAGGTGTCCTATATAATTGGTAGATACAACTAGTTACCCATGTAATCCAGTAGATGGTAATCATTTTATATGGACTTAGACCTAGTGATTGGGATCAAGTTAATCTCCTTGAGTTAAGTTTAAGATAGGGATTGTAAGGGTAACTTGACTCATTCAAGTTACCAACGGTTTTCTAGCTTCAAGTTTATGAGAACCCATGGTTTTCCCCATGGTATTCATGTGGAATGTACTCTATTTAAAGGCAGAATGACTCTAGGTAAATTTGTCGTCATGACTATCACAATCCCAAGCAATAATGCCTTTAGACACCATCACTTCTCTTAGTTTCATAATTCTAAAAATTTGTGATGATTTACATTATTAAAAGATTTTTTAACAACTTAACTAACTTCCAACTATAAAATTTAAATTCTTGCTAATCATATTACAATATAATTATCTTTCTTTCCTAAACTTATAAACATTTTAAAAAAAAATTATAATAATAGAACAAAACTACACACCAACGCATTTAACAACTTTCCAAACCATCTTTACTCCCTACATGGAGTTCCCAGTGACCATCAGAAAACTTATCTATTCACCTAAATATAAAACCGAATACTCTTTTTAGCTCACATATTTACATATCCAGATATTTCATCTTAACCAACTCAACTATTTCCATTTTGAGCCTCTATGTGACAAACTAGGTATGCCCCAGACATGAATGCGATCGTTCGACAAATTCAACTTCCTGATTGGTAATTTATAAGGAAGCTGTTCTGGTCACTCTTGAAACTTATATGATATGATTTGGAACTTTATCAAGAATTGTTATGGAATGTAATTATATAATTACTGTTAAATTGTAAATTATTAAATAATTATATATATGTAATAGATCATTTGTATTAAATATAAAATTCATTATTGACCTTAAAGATAACATATTAGTGTAATAAAAAAAATTGAATTGATATTAACTAGTTTTTTCATTATTGAGGTTAAGATAACATATTAACTAGTTTTTACCTCAAGTTTAATAACTAAACATAAAAACAGAAAACTATCTTATATTTTTACATATTCTGTACGTGAAATTTTCCAAAATACCCATTATATTAAAGATCATACAACTTCAATGATTTCTATAATAAATGTATAGAATTTCAACCATTCTTTTTAGTTTTTAATTAAATTTCAAATAAAAAGGATAAAAAAAACATAATGAGAAAATATCCAAAGTCCTAACATGTTTAAACGACACTGAAAACATTTTACCCACAATGCTGCAAGACTCCATCTATTGTTTGGCATCATTAACCATTGTCTTCTTTCCAGGTTTGATGATAAAGCTTGGCCAGTAGCTCTCTGCAAGATTTCCTTCCCTGGGTGGAGAGAAGGCAATGCAGCAGGTGTCCAAACAAGACGACATTACTCAATAATTACAAAATTGAAGGGATTTCTTTGTCTTTACACAGACAAACTTCGTCTTGGGAGGTCTATAAATCTTTTGATAGCCTTGTCAAAGAAGAGGAAAACTAGGATCAGGAATCTGAGCAACATAGCAATAATAGGTCCCTTGATCTGTTGAGTATTGTTCACTGAATTGGAATTTGAATCATTCATTATCTATCTAAAAACACCAGATGTGCAAAACTCTGCAGGGGCATACACTGAGAAAAACCAGCAAAACTCTGGCAAGCAAAAATTTGGATCCGAAAAACTTGTGAATACTTTAAGAACTCTGCAACATGAAGAACCCACAGGATTTTGAAGAGGTTTACATTACTGTAACGTCTCATGAAATCCTGTATTGAACCTCTCCTAAAGCATCGAATTTTATCCATGTATTACCATAGTCCAAGCACTTCCCTCATACAGTGTTCTCCTCAATTTTACATGTTTTCCAAAATTTCAAATGCAAGCAGCAAGACTGTCGAGTCAAAAGAAGGCATATCCAAATAAAACAACCAATATTGCACTACCAGTCACAATAAATGAGTAATACATTTTGCCAGTAAATGAATGGAGATCATTACAATGGACCTTGCTAATGCTATCTCCCTTGGCCTTTTATCAACCTGATATATCATTTTTTAATCTGAATTTTCAAAATAGTTCAAATGTGAGCAAACCCTACACAACCAATGCCACAATTTCATGGGTTCTCTTCCAAGAGAAATATCAAACTGTGGAGGAGATCAGCCAATGTTTTAATGAATGAATGAATGACAAAAAATATTAACATTGGATCTAGAAGAGAAGTACAAATAGTCCAAATGCTAGACCAACGATAATGCCATGATAACCTGCAGGTTGCAGGGTAGGAGCACTATTAGTTGGTTTAAAACTATTAGCCGGACTGTTAGCCGGACTTCCCCCAAATTCGCCAAGGGCGGGAGCAGAAGCAGAAGCAGAATCTTGGGGAGGAATAGCACCATTGGCACCCAATACAAGAACAGCAAGCTTCTCGGACTTTTCGCAGTGACCGGGTACACCACTAGTGAAGTAATATGAACCCCATTGTTGGAATTTGAAAACTGTGTTTCCATCTTGAAATTTTGCTATTGGATTTGATACATCACACCTGATATATGCTGCCTTAGTGACTTGAATTACTGAATCCTCACTGGGTGGATACAAGAATACTGCAATCCCAATCACAAAGAAATTGGTTGAAGTTAGAAACAACACATCCAGATCTTCACATCGCAAGAATTCATCTCAAGCTCAATGACTACAAGGGTTGTTCTGCCCTTCGGGGGAACCAGATCCATACATATGGTGTGCATAGATCCAAGAATGCAGATCATGCACACACAGACATAACAGTAGAAAGATGCATTTGCAATAAAAAAAGAAAATTCATTTTTGGTACAAAAAAAGTCAATGCCATGGATCCTGTAGAAGAAACTCAAAACCAACATGGAATTCCAGAAATTTGACCAAATGGGGGTAAACCAAAAGAATAGATTACAGAAATGTGACATAATCGCTTAAACCCAAAGAGTAGATAAACAGAAATAGAGGGAAAATTCAATTAGAAAGTACAGGGGAATAAAGGAAAGAGAAGAAAAAAGATCTTACAGAGAGAATCCCCAACTTTGAATGTGTTGTTGGTAGCCCATTTCTGGTATAGATCCGTTCTGCCACCTGTGGGGAGGGCCCATGCATCCAGTCCCCCAACTTTGAACTCATATGCAGAGGTAACTGCAATGTTTCCCTGCAGTGACACCATTAAAAAGCCGATCCCTATCCACAGTGCCAAACACATCCCCATTTCCCCTTTGCAACCAAGGATCTGAATAATCCGACCAAAACTGGCTTGGGAGGTCGCTAAGAATGGGGATGAGCTTAGCTCCGCACAAGTTCAAGGGCAGTGAAGTAGATGAATGGTCATATGAACGTGCATCTGAGCCAAGAAATGATAAGTGAGATTTAAAAGTAAGCGAATCTAGAGGGTTCCTCCTCTGGGCAAGGTCTGAGTTGGAGTCCAGCTGTGCCAGATAAGCTGAACATGCTGGGGAAGGGCAATCATGGCGGGATTCTCCAACTCGCCCTAAGCGCGAGCCACAAGAACCAATCGTGGAAAGTTGCATTATAATCGGTACTCAAGTTGCTCAATTTCCAAGAATTTTTTAAATCTGTAAAACTCGGAGCGGGTGCAATTGTAAAATTTGATGGTGACATGGTAAGTTCATTGGTAATTTCTGTGATGCAATTTGAAAACCTCAAATTGCTCATTTTCAAATACTTTTTAAAATCTGTTAAAACTCAGAAGAGGTGAAATTGTAAAATTTGTTGTTGTCATGATAAGTTCATTGTTCACTTCTGCGATTCAATTTGAAAACCTCATCATATTTCAAACTAGCAGATAACTATAATTAAAATCATAGATTTTGGTTTATAGAAGGAGAATCCAAGCTAAGGACATCATCTATAAAAATAAATTTAAGTGTACTTTGTTCGAATATCTTTAAGGAAAATCCAGAAGTCATAATCATTGGGATAATTTTTCTAACCTATTATTATGAGACATATTTATCAATTTAATTAGATGATATTCATTTATTTTATTTTAAATTTATTTAATTAGATGATATTAATGAAATTCAGATTTAATAAAAAATATATATATTGTTGTTGAGAATTTCTGAAGACCTTTGTATTTATATCGAAGAGTTAGACTTTTAGGCTAAACACTTCACCCATCTTCACGAACAAGAAGCTTGATATGAATACACAGGTCTTCAGAAAATGAGTGAAGTGTTCATACATAGGTAGAAATTCTCAACAACGATATAATTTTTTTATTGAATGCGAATTTCATTAATATCATCTAATTAAATGAATTTAAAATAAGATAAATTTAAACCATCTAATTAAATAAATTTAAAATAAGATAAATATGTCTCATTTATCATTTACATATTTTGCTCCTAAAAATGGGTGAATATGAATACACAGGTCTCCAGAACAATATGTTCTTGACTGTGGAAACATTCATGCCTTATATATATATATAAATGCAAATTTCAAATAATCATTTATTTACATAGTAAAAAGAATTGCAAATTAATATATGTGTCTAAATTTATAGATGTTGGGTGGATCTAATGGTTAAGAACATGTGTTTCTTCTTAAAGGATCATAGATTCAAATCTAGAGAAAGCAAAAAGGGACATAGTATGTATATCTCCCTAGTTTTTAGCAAGTGGTTATGGCTTGACCATGACCTTAAAATTGGATTATAAATTATTATTATTATTATTGGAAGAGTCTAACTAATATAAAATGGTTTTTTTTTTTTTTGCTTGGAACTAAAAAATACAATTTCTAGCAAAATTGTGATTTATTTTTGTTTAAAATGCACTTTTGAATGTATAAATGGATTCAACATCCTAAAAATCTTTTTCTCTATTACATAGACTACCTGATTATTATATACTCATAAGTTAACATATTTTATAAAATATGATGACAATTACAAGATTAAAAGGGTGTTAGAGAAGTTTGTGAAGTTCAACTTTGTTTAATGTGTCTAGACAAAGAGTGAATGGAGAGCTATTTTCTTATCAATAACAAAGTCATTTGATTTTTGGCTTAACATTTGATTGGTTCATGTTCATCATCTCTCTTTAATGAGGAAGAAGGAGCATTTGCTAATGATTGTTATGAAAGGTTCCTATGTAAACCATTCTATTTTTGCATTGATAAATTACATCAAGTCATTGTGTTGACTAAGACTACGTACTATTTCCCTCTTTAAAGGTTTAACCATGTATACACTAGTTCATTGATCTTTAATCTATTTATGTGAGAAATTGCATTAAGGTGTTCAACCATATTGGATATATCTTATTTATTAAATGAGCTATACGAGTTCTTATATTTGAGTTCCTATAAAGACCCATTGTCATTGTTTATCTAGATCTTGAATAAGTGTCATTGCATGTAAGAAAGAACATGTACATTTTGTTGTTTAAGAGAATTTCTGGGTTCAGTACATCACTCTAATATGTCTAATAAGTGTCATTTTCCATTGCAAAATTCCTTGTTTAATTTTCTATCATCACCTGAAAGTACTTGAACATATCAATATTCTCATCCTTATGCTTCAAGTAGTATACCCATGTCTTCCTAGAGAAATCATCAATGAAAATTATGTAGTAGATATGTCCACGAGTGGAGTGCAAAGGCATGGGTCCACATAGGTTAGAATGAATGAGTTGAAGAATATCATTAGTCTTATTCTTTCTATAGTGGAATGGTCCCCATGTATTCCTTCCATTGGCACACCCTGGACATAGTCCATCATGACTAACTTGAACATTAAGCATCCCAGAGACTAACTTATTCAATTTCAGTATGGCTTCATAATATATATGTGCCAAAATTTTGGTGCCATAACTCACTTTAATGATTTGTGTCATGGACCATTGCTAGTACAACTATTCCATTAAATCTATAGAGTCATTCAACTCTAGATCCCAAGGTAAAAGTGTCCCTCATGTGAGATTCCATAGGATAGGTTAAGACTTTTCCTCTTATGAAAGCTACTCACATACCCTTGTCTTCCAAGGCAGAAATAGATACCAAGTACTTATTAATACCAAAAGATACATCACATCATGAATAAGAATGAATTCACGAGAGTCCAAATGAAATTTGACAAAACCACAAGCCTTAATAGGATGAGTAGTGTTGTCTCCAAGGATGATTTTCAAATTTGTCTCCCTCTCAACTAGGTTATGAAGGAATTCCTTATACTCAGAGAAATGTACAGTAGCCCCACTATGTACCAACCAACTATCATAAAAATCCAGAGGAGAAGAGCTAAAAATATCATAAACAATAATATATTCATATTGACTAGAAACCACATTATTTTCATACCTAGAGTCCATTGATAGTTTTTGAGGACGATGACCTTCTTTGTGATCATCCAACATATCTTTTATTCTATCATATTCTCTTCTTCGATCATTGTCTCTTCTTTAATTGTTGAACTTGTTGTTATTGAAGCCACGATTGTTGTTGTAATTAGACCCTGGAGCATCTCCCTTCTTTAAGAAGTATCGGGCATAATGACCATTCTTGTGGTAATTGTAGCATTCAATATATCCTAATATTTTATTAGATTCCTTTGATTCATGGGGAGGCCTTCTTGAACCATATGTTATTCATCTTACTTTTCTCTTCTTATCTTTAACAACAAATGCAGAGGGATCACCTTATTCATGCTTTTGAATCCTTCTTATGGAAATCATCATGGTCTCCTATTGAGTATGTTTACCAACGAACTCATCAAATGTTGGAAGAACATTATTTTTTCTTAAAGTGGTAATGAAGGTTTTCCGAATATGAGTAATACCTCGAGGAGGTACCACCACCAATTCTCTATCAGATTTTTTTTCACCAATAGATTGCAATTGATCCCTTAAGTGGGACACCCTCATGATATAGGATTGCATAGATTCTCCCTTGTTCATCTTCATTTCTTTGAGTTGATTTTTCAAAGAGAGGATGTGATTCAAGTTGTTAACCTCATATATCGCGACTAACTTGTCATAAATATCATTAGACTTCTTCAAGCTACCAACATAAACAAGTAAATTATCTTGCAAACCATCATTTTCATGGATTTGAGCTCACCTTTCTTGTACTTGGATTTGATTGTAGCGAAAACATTCATCAGAGGCTCGGGTATCTTTCCTTGCAGATATTCCAAAACATCATTGTCATCCAGTATAACTTCCAACGTGATCTTCCAAGCAACAAAGTTATATGAGTCACCTGGTTTTTCATTATCCTTGAAAAAAGAGGCAGAAATCTTGACCAAGTCAAATAGACACCTTTAGCTTCTTTCAAAGATGATTTCTCTTGTCCCTTGTATCCTTGGACTTGTATTCACCTTGGCTTTGATACCATGTTAATTTTACATTGTTCTATGATGTTACAATACTTTATCCCAATTATTTTCTTCAATTAGAAATGTTACAAAAAAATAATATTCCAATGATCAATAGCAATATTAGATAGAACAATGAATGCAATGTATAGTAGAAAACAATAAAGAGCATGTTAGGTCCCTATAATACTAGTTTATCCCCTTATTTTTATTGTTAGTGTAGCCCCCTTATTGTTATTGTTATGCCCATATAGTCCCCATATTTTTATTATTTTTCCTCATAGAATCCCACTATTTTTATTGTTGTTCCCTTACATTATTATTGTTATGTTGGCTCTGATTATACTGTAACCCCTTAGACTCCTATATATAGAAAGGAGGTTTTGGCATTTGAATCATCCACAAATTGTTCATTTATGTAATATAGAGGAGATTCCCCCCTCGAAGTGGATAATTTTTAAATCATTGATCTACATTTTCTTCTATTTTGTGAGCTGGTTGCATAACATTTGGTATCAAAGCTTTGGATTTAGGGTTTCGCTTCTTCAAACAAGTCATCTTGGAATTTTCTCTATAACTTTTTTTCTACGAGGATTCAGAAGCTGAAATTTTGACCACGTGGAGCCGAAATCTTGGTGAACATCATGTAAAAAGTAAAGATCTTGGTTCACTATTTTTCAGAGATATGATCTGTGGAAGTTAAGGTTTTTGCAGGCTCCAAAATCCAGTCTCAAATAGGTGACCTAGGGAAAATCATCATGACTTTCATTTCAGTCATCAGATTTGAATTCTGTAAAAAGTGGTTGAAAGTGCATAGAGTGTAGTTTTTCTTGTAGAAATTTAAGGTTCAAAATTAGAAACAGTGACATGTTGAACTCCGTACAATTTCTCTCTACTA
This sequence comes from Pinus albicaulis, assembly GCA_034641835.2. NCBI lineage: Eukaryota > Viridiplantae > Streptophyta > Pinopsida > Pinales > Pinaceae > Pinus > Pinus albicaulis. Next base: position 318,354,298 of record CM076577.1, read on the forward strand.
AACTAGTCTATAATCAGGTCATCGTGGGAGATCAGGCATAACGCTTTGTTGAAGACTCCAATGTCAGTCTGACTTATGGGGTTGGAAAGTAGATTCAAAGGGATACAACATGATTGAATTTAAGACCTTGGCAATCTGAAATTATAGAATTACGATCGTAGTAATATCAAGCTCCCAAAATAAAGAAAAATGTGTGTATTGTTTTTTTAAATTGCATAACTTTTGTTTGAAAAATCAGTTTGAAGTGATTACAAAGACATATTGAAGCATATACATCAGTATTGGATTATAAAATTTCTCACAAAAAAATAATTACACACCCATTAAGCCCTCAGAAAACTCTATTATGATGCATGAAGAGGAATAATTGCATCATGATATCTCAAAATTACGGGACCAAGTGCAACAAATTTTGCTCTCACAAAGAACAACCAAAGATGAACTAAAAGATGACAATGATGGTTTAAAAGAAGACATGGAAGCTAAGATGGATGGCATGGAAGCTAAGATGGATGGTTTGAAGGATGACATGGAATCTAATATGGAGGGTTTGAAAGAAAACATGGAAGGTTTGAAGGAAGTTTTGACAAAGTTGTTGCAAGAAAGGCTTCTCGGTGGTGACAAGGTAATCCATGAAAATCATGATGACGACAAAATGAATATGAATTGTGAATTTATAAACTCCAATTTTGGGTTTAAGAACCACCACATTCCAAATATAGATATGAGGAAGTTTGATGGAAAGGATCCAGAAACATAGATACTACAAATGGAGCATATTTTGATCTCCATGATGTGCAACACTCACAAAAGGTATGCATTTCAAATTTATATTTAGAACCCAATAATTTTGTATGGTATCAATAGATTTTTTCTCATAAAACACTTGTCACTTGGTTAATTTTTACGGATTAAATGATAACACGGTATGAGGATACAAAGAGCAACACCTTCTTTAGCCAATTTATAAATATAAAACAAAAGGGTTCGACAGTAGAGCACATTGAGGACTTCCAAAAATTGAATATCAGGTAACAGATATTCCATAGGATTGTAGGATTGATGTATTCATAAGGAATTTAAAGGATAACATCCAACATGAGGTTCACGTTTTGGAACCTGATGTTGAGATTCAGCAAGATGATGATCCTAGTGAAAATTAAGCACCTACATTTGGATGGAGCCTCGGGCTATTTTTAGGTGGAAGTCTATTTTTAGAATGGTTGAGCAAATTCTATTTATAGATTATGTATATTTATAGATGGTGAGAAAATTCTATTTATAGATGATTTTATATTTTTATATGTATGTACGAGTTCTATTTATAGATCACATGTCTATTTATAGATGCATGTCGACTATTATTATCCCTTAATAATAGTTGGACAATAAATATTAATCTATTCTCGATAAGCACTTGGAAATAGTTAACAGAAGTGACAAACCAGTTAGCTATAGGAAATTTGAGTTCAAAGGTTGGTTGGTGGGACATGCAAGTGGACTTAGTTGTAACTGAGTGATTCGAAGTTGTAACATATTTGGATGTGTAGCTATGTGAGTTGTAAAGGTATTTTAACTCAGTTTAGTGAGTTAAAATCAATTGTGCTAGTTGTAAATGAACATACACTAGTGAGAAATCAGTGAATTAATTTTTTAATTAATTCACAATCAGTGGTCTCACATGCAATTGAATATTTACTATTGTTAACTACATGCATGTCAGATCTAGTGGAGACCCAGTTGAGAGATAGGTGAAAGGGACAGTTTGACTATCAGTTGTGACATTAGTGGGTGCACCCATGCAACCACACACACATTGGATGTGTCCATGAGTATTGCGTAGTCAAGGCAAGAAAGATATCATTCATTCAGGGATTGTGATCAATAGGGATTGCGCAGTGGAGGCAGGCTGTCAGGAGGCAGTAAATTGGTGCATGTATTTGCCAATTTCTATATGACAGTGTGAGACGATTGTATATTGTACTGAGAGATATTGGATTAGAGTTTTGTATGATATTGTTTCATGATCCATGATATATACATAAAATATGATAGTGGGGTTTTTAGCTTTATGCTTTCTCGGTAAAAACATTTGTGTTATGTGTGATTGATATTTCTTCTTGATATTGCAATAGGCGATCATGTTTTAAATTCCACAAAGATTTTTGTAGAAGCGATTATGTATTTAACAGTGGCATATATTTTTTAGATTAGGAGAATCCAGGAAATACATAATTGTATTAGAATTTCTACATGGTATCGGAGCACAGAAGATTTCAAATTTGAAGTAGGAGCTGAGTTTGTTGGTGGAAATAATTCGAATTTCCTGCTAGAATTTCTTGGTGTGAGAATTGAGTAAACATTGAAATGGCTTTCAATGGCTTGTGGCTAGAGTATGCACTCGAGGGAAACTCAAACTAAATTTCCTGGAATGGAAAGATGGAGGCAGTTCTTAAAGATAATGGCTTGAAGGAATTCATCGACAGTGATGTTCCTAAGCCCACTTCGACGGATGCTAAATTACTTGATGCATGGCAAAAGAAAGTAGCGAAGGCGAGAAGGATTATGTTGGAAGGTGTATGAGACCACATTGTCTCAAGCCTTCATGGGAAAGCCACTCCATATGCTATGTGGAAGGCTTTGATGGATCTTTTCCAAAGCAGCAGTGACCATAGGAAATTGGCGCTAAAGGATAAACTCAGAAAGATCAAGATGGAAAAGGGTGACAATATTCCAAAATATCTCACAAAGTTTGTCCAATGTTGGGATGAACTGGGGAGTGTGGGAATCACTATTGCTAATGATGATTTGGTGAGCTTGGCTCTCTTGGGACTTCTTAAGATTTGGCATAGTTATGAAGACTTTGTCAACGGACGGGAAAAACTGTTGGATTGGGAATGACTATGGTTGGATCTAGTACAGGAGGAGTTCAGGCGGAACACCATATATGGCTCTTCATCAAAGCATGATGATGAAGAGGAATATGCTTTGGTTTCCAAGGCAAGGAAAGGGAAGGGGAAGAAATTCCATTCAAAACTTGAGTCTAAAGGCAAGAAGCTAGATTTGTCCAAGGTGAAGTGTTTTCATTGTCACAAACATGGGCATCTCGCTAATAACTGTCCGCAGAAGAAGAAGAACAAGAAGGATGCTGGAGCTACAGCTGGTGAGGCCCTTGCCTCACAATTTGAACGTGATTTCTCTTTGATCACATGCATGGTGTCAATTGCATTGGGATCGATGTGGTATCTTGATAGTGGTGCTTCCTTCCACATGACGGGAGATAAGGAGCTTTTCAATGACTTGGAGGAGAAAAATCTCCAAATGCATACAGATATGGGCGACGATGGACGATACAATGTGACCGACGTTGGTACCATTACCTTTGAGAGGGATTCAGATAAACCATTTCAATTGAAAGATGTTATGCATGTTCCAAGTCTAAAGAAAAACTTGGTCTCAGTTGCAATGTTGGAGGACAGAGGTTATGACATTGTTTTCAGTGATGGAAAAGCTTTCCTGTGACATAAAAACAACGGGTCAAGCCAAGAGGATAGGGATTCGAGTTAAGAATCTCTACAAGATGGAGGTAGATGGTTGCGATGCCATGATGGGAAAGGCAAAAAAAGTGGTGAGCCGGGATGAGGGCGAATTATGGCACAAACGATTGGGCCATCTTCATCATGGAGCCTTGAAAGTCATACAACAAATATCTACTGGACTTCCAATGGGAACACTTGCTCAGTTAGATCAGTGCAAGGGTTGCACCATGGGGAAGTATGTAAAGTCCAACTTTCATGAAAAGGAGAACCATGCTTTGGTGATCCTGGAGAGAGTTCACACAGACGTGTGTGTACCATTATCGGTTCCTTCAACAACAAAAAGTAGTTATTATGTTATTTTTGTTGACGAATTTTCTCATAAATGTTGGATCTTCTTCATGAAGAAGAAAGATTAAACATTCTCAAAGTTCTGTGAGTTTAAAGCATTGGTGGAGAAAGAGTTGGGGAAGTAAGGGAAGGTTCTGAGGAGCGAAAATGGTGGCGAATACATCTCTAACGAATTCAAAGACTTCTGCATCAAAGAAGGAATTTGAAGAGAACTCATAGTGCCTCATAACCCACAACAAAATGGGGCCGCGGAGAGGAAGAAAAAAATGATCATGGTTGCAGCACGAGAAATACTTCATGATAAAGGCCTACCAATGCATTTGTGGGCGAAAGCATGCACCATGTGTTTTTTTGTGAAAAAATGTTGTCTTCATAGCGTAATTGGCATGAGTACACTTGAAGAAGCTTTCACTGGTAAGAAACTGGATGTTTCTCACTTTAATATTTTTGGCTCATCTGTTTATGTGCATGTGACCAAGAACACCAGGAAGAAGCTGGAGCCGACTACTAAAGTTGGGATATTTGTGGGGTACACTGAAACACCCCATAATTATCATGTGTATTTTCATAACAGTAAGATGATTGTTATGCGATGAAATATAAAATTTGATGAGGGGAAATCCATGTGGTTATCGCTTGAGAGGGAGATAGACTTGCATGCGGAGGAGGAACTATTGGTTTCTAAAGATGAGTCTCTAGATGTGGATCAGCCACAGGAGGAGGTTCATGGAGTGGAGAAGTCCACTCATGCAAAGCCAAGCATCAGAACTAGCAGAAGGCATACCACAGAAGCTGATAGGCTGAGACTTGATGCTTTGCAGAATGTAGGAGCCCCTACTTCACAGCGCAGACAAAGACAATCTCTTGACTGATGAGCAAATGTATTGTGACTAAGACATATTCCTTTCAGGAAGCAATGTAGGAGCCCACATGGGTAGATGCAATGTTGGAGAAGTATGACTCCATTGTCAAAAATAGTGCTTGGGAAATTGTTCCAAGGCCGGCTGATAAATCAGTGGTAGGTTTGAGATGGATCTACAAGGAAAATCAAGCTACTGATGAGAGTGTTGAGAAATACAAGGCCAGATTTGTGGCCCAAGGCTTCTCACAAATCGAGGGGATTGATTATGAAGAAAACTTCGCACCCGTTGCACTGTATTCTTCCATAAGGACCATCCTTGCTCTCTTAGTGCAGATGGGTTGGAACATTCATCAGATGGATGTGAAGACTGCGTTTCTCAATGGGATCATTGAGGAAGAGGTGTACATAGATCATCTTGAAGGATTTTAGATCTTCAACCGTGAGTGGCATGTGTGCAGACTCAAAAGAGTGTTGTATGCATTGAAGCAAGCACCCCATGCTTGGTACACTCGGATAGACAGCTATTTCCCCAGACTTGGCTTCACCAAGGGTGAGGCGGATGCAAACCTATACCAAATTGTGGTGGAGGGTAAGCTTTTAATCATTTTTCTTTATGTTGATGATTTAATACTGATTGGTGATGAGCAACTGATACACTCATGCAAGGAGGACCTTGCAAAGGAGTTCGAGATGAAGGATATGGGCCTCCATTATTTCCTTGGATTGGAAATATGGCAACGATATGGTGAACTTTTTGTGTCTCAAGGAAAGTATGCAAGGGAGATACTAAGTAAATTTCACATGGAGGGTTGCAAACCCATGGATACTCCTCTTCCAAGAAACTGGAGGAAAGAGGATGCTACATTTGGAGAGGTAGTTGATGCTACTGTCTATTGAGATTTAGTGGGTTCGCTAATTTATTTAGTGAATACAAGACCAGACATATGCTATGCGGTGAACCAACTTAGTCAAGCGATGGTTAAGCCTACCAGACTCTTTTGGAAGGCGGGGAAGCATGTCCTGAGATACCTAAGGGGAACATCTGAGTATGGCTTGTGGTATATACATACGGATGAGGTGAAGCTTCATAGATGCAGAATGGGCAGGCAACCCAACAGACATAAAGAGCACATCAAGGGGAATCTTCAGTATCGTATCTACATATGTTTCTTGGTATAGCAGGAAACAGAGATCCGTGGCACCCAGTTCAGCGGAAGCAGAATACATGGTAGTAATTCAAGTTGTATGTGAGGCTATCTGGATGAGAAAGATCCTGGTTGGTTTGTTTGGTTCTCATTTAGATCCTACAGTGATTCATTGTAATAATCAAAGTTGCATTAAACTCTTGATTAATCCCGTGTTTCATGATATATCTAAGCATATAAATATCTAGTATCATCATATCATGGATTGTGTGCAGCGGAAGATCATTTTGCTTCAGTACAATCCTACAGAAGATCAGGATGTAGATATTCTGACATAGGCGCTCACCAAGAGCAAATTTGAATACCATAGAGATAGGATCGGGGTGAAGGATAATCCCTTTATTTTTGAGAGGGAGTGTTGAGATTAAACATGATGATGATCCTAGTGAAAATTAAGCACCTACATTAGGGTGGAGCCTCAAGCTATTTTTAGGTGGAAGTCTATTTTTAGAATGGATGAGAAAATTCTATTTATAGATGATGTCTATGTATAGATGGTGAGAAAATTCTATTTATAGATGATGTTCTATTTTTAGATGTATGTGCGAGTTCTATTTATAGATCACATGTCTATTTATAGATGCATGTTGACTATTATTATCCCTTAATAATAGTTGGACAATAAATATTAATCTATTCTCAATGAGAACTTGGAAATAGTTAAATGTAGTGGCAAACCAGTTAGCTATAGGAAATTTGAGTTCAAAGGTTGGTTGGTGGGACATGCAAGTGGAATTAGTTTTAACTGAGTGATTCGAAGTTGTAACAGAGTTGGATGTGTAGTTATGTGAGTTGTAAAGTAGCTTAACTCAGTTAAGTGAGTTAAACTCAGTTGTGCTAGTTGTAACTGAACATACACTAGTGAGAAATCAGTGAATTAATTATTTAATTAATTCACAATCAATGGTCTCACATGCAACTGAAGATTTACTACAATTAACTACATGCATGTCAGATCCAATGGAGACCCAATTGAGAGATAGGTGAAAGGGACAATTTGACTATCAGTTGTGACATTAGTGGGTGCACTCATGCAACCACACACACATTAGATGTACCCATGAGGATTGCACAGAAAAGGCAAGCAGGATCTCATTCATTCAGGGATTGTGATCAGTAGGGATTGTGCAATGGAGGCAGGTTTTCAGGAGGCAGTAAATTGGCACATGTATTTGCCAATTTTTGTATGACAGTGTGAGAAAATTGTATATTGTATTGAGAACTCTTGGATTAGACTTTTGTATTTCATGATCCATGATATATACATAGTATATGATAGTGGGGGTTTTAACTTTATGCTTTCCTGGTAAAAAAATCTGTTTTATGTGTGATTGATCTTTCTTCTTGATGTTGCAATTGGAAATCATGATTTAAATTCCGCAAAGAATTTTGTAGAAGTGATTCTATATTTAATAGTTACATATAATTGTTAGATCAGAAGAATCTAGGCAATATATAATTGAATTAAAATTTCTACACCTGATTCATTAGGGAAGGCATTCAGGGTGGGAAGAAAATTTGAAAGTAAAAGTATGGCAACAAGGAAGTATACCACTCACAACTATAAAGATGGAAGTGTTGCTTCTCCTAGCCTTCCACAACCTACAAGGTTGACACCACAAAAATTGGAGGAAAAATAGCAAAAGGAATTTTTTATAGTTGTGATAGAAAATAAACTAAAGGTCAGAAGTGCGCTGAGAAGTAATTATTTTACATTGATTGGGAAGAGGAAGAAAATGAACAAGAAACATCAAAAGAGGAGGATACACACTAGGAACCAACCCCATCAAAAGAAGAAATGAATCTGACCATATCTTGTAATGCATTGGTAGGAATTACCACTCCTCAAAATCTCAAGATAGAAGGATATATCAAGAATAGAAAGGTAATAGTGCTAATTGATTCGTGTAGTACCCATAATTTTATTCATTGTAAGATAGCCAACGAATTGAATTGCTTCTTATATCCAGCACTAGAGTGTCAAGTGATGGTTGCAAATGGAGGAACTATAAATTTCTTTGGAAAGTTCCATAATATCAAGCTAACCCTGGGGGAATATTTATTGAATATTCCAATGCACTCCATTCCAATGGGTGGTGTTGATGTTGTACTAGGATTCCAATGGTTATAATCTTTGGGGATGACAACTTTAAATTTTCAAGAAATTTTCTTGACTTTTTTTGGGAAGGAATGGAAGTTGAATTACTAGGTATCACAAGGAAAACAGGAAAGATAATCATCTCTGATGTCATGAAAAATATTCTTAAGAAATAAGAACGAGGTGTAATTGCACAATTATTATCACTAGAGGTTCAAACATAAAAATCATCTATTTCTCCAGATATCCAAAACATCTTGGACAATCATTCCAAGGTGTTTGAGACTCCAAAAGGCCTCCCACCTATTCATGATCATGATCATGCTATTCATTTGATTCCAGGAAGTGTTACTCCAAACATCAGGCCTTACAGATATCCTTATGCCCAAAAGAGTGAGGTTGAATGTATGGTTGCAAAAATTCTAGAGGCTTGTATAATTCAACCTAGTCAAAGTTCTTTCTCTACTCTAGTAGTATCGGTGTACAAAAAATATAGATCATGGCGTATGTGTCTAGATTATAAGGAGATCAACAAGCTCACTATTAAATATAAATTTCCCATCTCCGTCATTGATGAATTGTTGGATGAATTACATGGATAAATTTATTTCACTAAGTTGGATCTTCGTTCAGGATATCATCAAATTAGAATGAAGACTGAAGACATTCTGAAAACAACATTTAGAAGTCATGAGGGTCATTATGAATTTTTTTTCATGCCTTTTGGCTTTACTAATGCACCTTCCACATTTGAAGGTTTTATGAATTCTATTTTCAAACCATTCCTTAGAAAAAAATTGGTATCATTTTTTGATGGTATACCAATCTAAAGTAAGTCTTGGAAGGATCATGTTCAACTGTTCACAAGGGGCTCAAACTATTGGAGGAGAAAAAATTATATGCAAAAACCTCCAATTTTTTCTTTAGAGTACAAGAGGTAGAATATTTGGGTCATATTATACCTCATAAGGGTGTTAAGGTAGATCCTAACAAAATTAAAGCCATAAAGGAATGGAAAATCCCTACAACCATAAAGCGTCTTCGAGGATTTCTCTGGTTGATAGGGTATTATCGCAAGTTTGTTAATAATTATGGGAGAATATCGGCACCTATAACATCATTACTATAGAAATATGCATTTTCATGGATTCCAAAAGGAACTAAGGCCTTTGAACATCTTAAAGAGGCAATATGCCAAGCACCAGTCTTAGCTACATCTGCTTCACAAAAACATTTATTGTGGAATGTGATGCCTCAAGAAATGGAATTGGTGCATTTTTTGTACAAAAAGGAAGACCAATTTCTTTTGAAAGTCGTCCAACCAAAGGAAAGTATTTACACTAACCTTTTTATGAGAAGGAAATATTGGCAACACTACATGCACTAAAGCAATGGCGACCTTACTTAATGGGAAGACACTTCAAGGAAAATACAAATCATGATAGTCTTAAATACTTTTTGGAACAAATATTATCTTCAAAAGAGAAGCTAAAATGGGTCACAAATATGTTGGGTTATGACTTTGAAATCATCTACAAAAAAGGAAGAAAAATGTCGTTGCAGATGCACTCTCAAGAAAGGATGAGGATGTGGAAGAATTTCTTTGCGTCATTTATATTATCCAAAATGAGTGGATAACTGAAGAAAGGGGTGAATTGAAGAATGACGAAGAGGTGTGAACACGCATTCAAAATTTGCAGAAAGATCCCACTACATATGATACATTTATCTAGAAAAATGATTCATTATGATACAAAGATCACTTATATCTTTGTAAGAATTTCCAACTCAAAAAAAATATTCTTTTGGAATTGCACACCTCTCCCTTAGGAGGGCACTCATGAATTTTAAAAACCTACCACATGGATAAGAAGGAATTTTTTTGGGGTGGCCTTAAATCTTATATTCAAAATTTTGTGGCGGAATATTTAGTTTTCCAAGAAAATAAAGTTGATAAAATTAAGACCCCAGGTCTATTACAACCTTTATCCATTCCAAATCAACGTTGGGAGGAGGTTTCAATGGATTTTATCACAATCTTACCCAATTCTGAAGGAAATAGTGTCATCATGGTGGTAATTAATAGACTTACCAAGTATGCACACTTTGTGCATTATGTCATCCATTTAAAGCCAATATAGTTGATACTACATTTATGGAAACAATTCAAAAGCTACATGGAAACCCAAAGATGATTGTAAGCGATAGAGATCCCATTTTCACTTGAAATTTTTGGATGGTATTATTTTATTATCTGGGTTTACTCAATTAGCTCATAACTCGTCTTATCATCCTCAATCTGATGGGAAAAAAGATATAGTGAACAAATGTTTGGAAGGATATCTTCATTTCTTTGTATCTGATAAATAGACACAATGAGTCAAGTGGTTACCTCTAGCTAAATGGTGATATAACACTTCCTTCCATACTGTAGAAAAAATGACCCCATTTATGGAACTTTATTGATATCATACACTATCCATCACATCCTCTTTAAGAGAAAATTATAAGGTTCAAGAAGTGGAATATCACATCGAGCATCAACAACAAGTTCTCCAACTCCTAAAGGATAACCTCACTTTTCCACATAATCGAATGAAATAACAGGAAGATCAGAATCATAACAAAAGAAGTTTTAATATAGGCAATTGCGTATTTTTATGGATATAACCATACAAACAAATGTCCCTCAAGAAAGTTAAGAAGGATAATATATTATCACTAGGGTATTATGGTCCTTATAAGGTGTCGTAAAATATTGGTACTATGACATACAAATTGGAGCTTCTTGCATATTCCCGAGTGCATTGAGTTTTCCATGTTTCATGCTTAAATAAGGTTATAGGTCAGAAGATCCCCGTTAAAACAATATTTCCATAACTTGATGAGGAAGGAAAAATTATATTGGATCCTGAAGCAATCACGGAAACAAGAACTTGAAATCTACAAAATAGATTAATTTCAAAGTATCTCATCAAGTGGAAGAACTTACCTGCTAAAGGTTCTTGGCATGGGAGGATGATAATTTTATGTTGAAGCATCCAGAACTACTCAAGAGTTGAGGATAACACTTTTTTGAAGGAGAGGGGCATGTTAGGTGCCTACAATACTAGTGTATCCCCTTATTGTTATTGTTAGTGTGGCCCCCTTATTGTAATTTTTGTACCCATGTAGTCTCCATATTGTTATTATATTGCCCCATTGAAGCACACTATTGTTATTGTTGTGCCCTAAAATTATTATTTTTATGTCGGTTCTGACTATATTGTGACCCCTCAGACTCCTATATATAGAAAGGAGATTTTGTCATTTGAGCCATCTAAGAATTGTTCATTTATGTAATTTAAAGGATGTTTCCCCCTTGAAGTGGATAATTTTTAAGTCGTTGATCTATATTTTATTTTATTTTGTGATATGGTTGGATAAAAAAGAAATAACAAGAGATATGAGGATTGGTCAAATACCAGGGAAAAACCCACAACGGGGAAAACCCTTTCAAATTATTCTTCTTATTATATTGTCACAAAATTTTCAGCAAATAGAGAATACAATGTTCTAATTCACCAACCAAAATTCAAAGTCAATCCTTTGACTATCCAACAAAACCAACCAAACAACATCCAAGAATGAGCCCAATGAACAGATATGATCAAAGTCAAAGTCTCCAAAACTTATCTAATTTTGTGGTTACTAATAAAATTCTATGGCCAATGGTCAAAAAAATTTTAGGTCATAGATGTGGGGACCTAATGATCATTAGTGCAGCGGTAGCCCTCCAGCCGCAGGGAGAACCCTATCAACCAAGTGGCTATAGTCGAATTTTCCTCGAAACAACCTTGCGACTCCATATTAATTTCTTCTTTTCACATGTGCAATCTCAGACCCTACACTTTCATACATTTATGAACCAATTCGAAGAAAAAATAGATCGAACCTCCAAGAAGAAGAAGAATGAATGTGTGATGTGTGTCCAAATGAGGTTAACTTGTCTTGTATTTATATGCTTCCAAGGGGTTCCCAATTTCTCTTAAATATACATTTTTTCACATGTGGGTTTTCACCTTAAAAATACATTTTTCCTTAATCAAATTAAATTATTCTAAGGGATATGAGGGGTATTTCTTGATGGGGAAGGTTGTCCAAAGGAGGGAATTTGTCCCTAACCTTCCAAATTAGCATAGTCTACTTCACCAATAGGAAATTGTTTGATGTAGAGAAGAACTATACCACTAATGGGTGTGAAGGCTTGGAAATGGCTTATGTGATCCAAAAATTCAAGGATTACTTATTGGGAGCTCCATTTCAGTTCTTCATACATAACTCTACCATAAATTATTTAGTCAACAAGCATGTGTTGGGGGAGGGATATTTTTCAACTGTTTTTTTTTCCAAGATTTTTATTTCAAAGTAGTTGTCAAACCATGGAAACATAATGTGAAACCAAATAATTTGTCATGACTAGAATAGGGAAATACCATAGGAAGAATGGATCATAAACTACCATATATGAAATTATTTAAGGTTGAGGGAAATTTCCAATTAGTTTTCAAATATTACAACATTATTGGCCATGGGAAGAGCACCAAATGGATAAATGATAGCGCACCATTAATTATAAATTGATTGCAAACTACTTATACAAACTAGGAGTTGATGGACTACTATGCAGATGTGTGTTAGACCATAAGTGAGATGGAATTATAAATGAAGAGAATGAAGGAGTCACGGGAGACCATAACAAAAGGAAATATATTGTACAAAAATTCTTGCATGTTGGATTATGGGGACCCTCAATTTTTAACAAAGTTAAGTAATACTACAAACACTGCGACCTATATAAACATATAGTGAAACCAAGATGAGTTACCTCTCCACTCTATAAAAATGCTAGAGCCTTTCAAGAAGTGGTAAATTAACTTCATCAGACCAATCAATCCCCTGTGTAGTGGAAAGGTGTTTGACACATTATAGCTACAACAAAACATTTGAGCCAATGGTTCGACAAATACTGGTAAAGGATTGTATTATGGAGACAACAACATGGTTTCTTTATAACACATTGTTACCATGTTTAGATGTCCATAGTTTTGATAAGTGACCAAGGTATGAAATTCCCAAATGACTTGATCTTCACCTTGGCTCAAGAGTTTATGATCCATCATGAAAAGAGTAACCCATACCACTCCATCTAAATGGTATGATAGATTCCTTTAACAAGATCCTAGAATAGGGCCTTACCAAGGTGTGCAACATTCAATGTGAAAATTAGGAACATCACATTCCTAAAACATTATGGGTGTATAGAATTACCTTTAGTTTCTTAAAAAAACATACTCACTTTAAGTTAGTGTATTCGAAGGAAGTTATGATGCCATTAGAATTTTTAGTCCTTAGTCTAAGAATTCCTCTTGCAATAAAGATGTAGGATGATCAATCGTTATACTGTAGGCTTAATGAACTAATAGAGTTATAAGGTGATAGAATAGTGTCTATATATAATTAAATGGTCGAGAAATAATGCTAGAAATTGTGTCATGACCATAATACCTTGCACAAGATGCTAGAGCTAGGCACACTAGTATTTTTACATGATAGAAAATTATTGCATCATAAAGTAAGCTATGCATGAGATGTTTGTGAAACTTTACTTGAAATGAAAGAACTGGAATTAATTCTTCTAACTGATTAAATTATGTAGTTTATTTTGTTATGGAAAAATAATGAACTAATCACACCGCAATTTATTCACATTAAAAATGTTGTGGAAAACAAAATGCTGGAAATTGAGAAATATAGAGCACACATACAAAAATATGACACCGTTATTTTTGGACAATTATCCCTAGAAAAACCCAATGCAGGAAAACCAACGCAACAAATGAGGGCTTTATTATTATGTAGGAGTGAAATAATTTGGGTACAATCTATGGATGCATAATTGGCTATCCAATCAGCAAAAATATGACTAAAATATTAGAGAGAAAATTCTCTCTCCATAAGAAATATCAATATTGCTCTGCTAAGAAAATATACAGTCCAAACCCTTGCACAGACCCTTTTCACAGTCCCTGCACTACCTCTCACTGTCTGTATGGAATCCATCTCTCATGATGTTGTCCCTCCTATCTCTACTACTAGAAGTGACTCTCTGAACCTCTGGAAGAATTTCTCAACCTATAGAAGTTGAATCGACCTCCCTCACAACTAAATCAAACTACTAGACTGGAGAAACTACAAAAGCCTCGAAACTTAAATGGGAATACTTTTGTTAGTTATTGTTGCCTCTCTAAAACTGAAATCTCCTCCAGAATCAATGTCTATGCTCCTCACTAACTCTTCTTCCACCCTGGATTGATCTCCACTTCCCTACTCTGATGCTACTACTGGATAGCTTGTTTTTCCAAGGAAAATCATACTCAAGTGTGTTTAGATCCAACCCCATCGACCTCCTCTTATAATATCTCATTGGCTCACTAATTAACATGATTAAGTACTTATCAATGTTTAAGATCATTTTTGAGTTGATCCATGCGCTTTTCCATAGAAATATCACCTTTATCAATTAATTCATGTTAATTAATCATTTTCCCTAAGTTAGACTTAGGAAAAATTCAATTATTGAGTAATTAACTTAATTAAGCCATCTTCAGGTGTTTTCTCCTGAATTTTTTTTTGGGTTATGGATATTTCTAACCCTCTCTCACCAAAGTCGAGACTAGAACACCTATCTGATGCAACCTAATAATAAAATACTAACACTCCCTCTCAGTGAGGAAGGTGTTCTAGATAATCTCATAACATCCTCCCATACACGTTGCTGATGTATGGAAATTGTGATAACCTGTCACTACAAACCAAACTATGATTCATTTGCTACTTTGTTTTGATCCACCCAACATTTTCACTATTGGTGACACTGGAATGTACACCTTGTACTACTACTAGCTCTACACTATATTGCAACTGATCTCATGGTGGTGGTGTTGCTAAAACTACTGCAACTGAGAACAAATATTCTGTCCCTGCTACTGGAAAGGGTTCTCCACTATACCCATATGCTCTTTGAAATATATGAAATTAGCTCTCCCTAAATATTTCGTGATTATATTTGTAACCTTCTCTTTTGTGGAAACATGTTGTAGTTGGATTGTTCCATGTTGCACACAATATCTGATGAAATTTTATCGAATGTATATGTGTTTTGACCTATCATGAAACACTGTTATCAAATGTATATGTGTTTTGACCTATCATGAAACACTGTATTCTTAGAGAGCCTGATGCAACTTTGATTATCACATTAGATATTGGTCTCCTACAACCTTTGACTGAATAGAATTACCAACAACTTCTGAGGCCAGATAGCTTCACATGTGGATGTTCTCACTGCCATATACTCTTCTTCTGTGGTGTTCAATGCTACTGACTTCTTCTTCTCTATGCGCCAAGAAACTATCCCTGATCCCATGCTAAAGCAAAACCCAGAGGTGTTTTTCCTGTCCACTAAATTTCTTGCCCAATATGCATCTATGAATCCACATAGTATGACACCATCACCTTGAGTACATCTCAATAAATACTCAAAAGTGCCACAAAAATACCTCAGATAGTGCCTCACTACTGTCTGATGCACTCTCTTTGGTCCCACCATAAATAAACTGAGAGTGTTGACCACGAAGTAGATATCTGGCCTAGTGTTGACTAGATACATGAGGGAACTGATAAGCTATCTATAAAAGGTGGGGTCAACATCCTCATCCTCTGATGCATCAATATTACTCCAATTTATAATCATATTCATATACATGGGTCTATAATCCTGTATCATGAATCTCTTCAGAATCTCTGTAGCATATCTCCCTTAACCAAGGAATATCTCCCCGTCCTTCTACCATACTTCCAAATATAGGAAATAATGCATGAGACCCAAGTCCTCCATGTTAAACTAAGCTTCCAATTTCCTCTTACAATCCTCTATGAGCCTTGATGATCCTATCAAGAATAGGTCATCCACGTACAACACTAAGATAAGTGGATCATACTTTACCATCAAATAATAAAGGTTGGGATCTACATCACTCTTGATGAATCCAATCTATTGCAAGTAGTTTTCAATCCAACCATACCATTCCCTAGGATCCTACTTGAGCCTGTATAGATATTTCTTCAGCCCGCATACAAGTGTCTTGAAGCCCTTTGGATACTCTATATATAACTCCTATTCTATCACCCTTTTCAATAAAGTTGTCTTGATGTCAATCTCGTGAATTTTCCATCCCATCTGTGCTGCTAGGAATATAAATTACCATATAGAGGTATATATGGAAACTACAGAAAAGGTATCTTCATAGTCTATCCCTTCATTTTGTGCATACCCGTTTTCCACAAACCTAGCCTTGTACTTCTCCGCGTTGCCATCTACATCGTACTTGATCTTATAGATCCAATGAGAGCCCACAACTCACCCACCCTCAAGCCTTTGCACTATCTCCCAAAAATTATTCCTAATTATAGAGCTATAATCTTCTACCATGGCATATTTTCACACTTGATGTTATGCAACCTCTTGATAGCTAGAAGGTTCTTCAATCTGTGCCACCAAACCTTCGTACATGTCTAACTAGACACGTTATCTTTTTTTTGTCCTAAGAGCTCTAATGAACTCCTTTACATCTCTCAATGTCCAATGAACTTCCCTGATAATTCAACCATTGGTGGTGGGAGGATCAACCATCTCCTCATTCTGCCTCTTCTACTCCATCTACTACGAAATAATTGGATCCTATGATTCGGAGGATATGTTGGTATTGGTAACAATAATAGATCCCTATGATTATTGTTGCAGTGGTCCTAGCTTCTTTCCCTATGGATGCCCCTACTTATGAACCAATGGAGGTTTTTTTTGGCTCATTATGATCACTTGATGACATCTCACAAGAATTTTTGAAGGCCTTTTCATCCATCAAATTCACATCTTTTCTCACAATAATATTCCTACTACTAGGAATGTAGATCTTGTATGCCTTAGAGGTTTCAATATACCCAACGAAATATACTCTCTTTGTAGTTTGATCCAAATTGGTATGCTTCTCATATGGTACATGGAAATAAGCTATGTTACCAAAGATCCTGAAGTGATTACCTCCTGGATTCTTCCCCGAGAATACTTCTTCTAGTGTTATCTTCCTTAATGCCCTGTGAGAAACCATGTTTTGAATATACAAAATTGTGTTACATGCCTCTTCCCATAAGAATATAGGTAAGTCATGGTCACATAACATCACCTTCGCAACCCCAACTATAAAGGTTTATGAATCCATTCTACTGTGGGTTGTATGGAGGTTTCCACTCCCTCTTGATGCCTTCCTTTGCATAGAAACCTGTGAAGTCATTGTCTGTGTACTCACCTCCATTATCTAAGAAAAACACCATGATATTTTTCCTTGTCACATTCTCCACTAAAGGCTTAAACTCCTTGAAGCGATCGAAGACCTCATCCTTGGTCTTCAAAAAATAGATCTAGGTTTTCCTAGAATGATCATCAATAAAGGTGATAAAGTATTCATACCCTCCAAGAGATCTAGTGGACATAGGGTCACATATACATGAGTGTATAAGTTGTAACACACCATCTGATTTGTTGTCACTTCTTGAGATTACTGTCTTAGCATACTTCCCAAGCACGCACTCCTTGCACACATTGAAATGTTCCATTCCTGATTCTAAAACACTCATTACTATATTCCTGATCATTCTAAGTGCTCCATGATATAAATATCCCATCCTCGTATCCCATAATTCATTCAAGTATTTACCATTGTCACTGTTACAGTTTACTAGTGCCATTGGAGAGTTTAATTGAAACTTGTACAATATGTTGCTTTGTACCACAATTTGTTTCATCCTCTTCTAGTTCTGGTTTTTGATAAACACCTTCTTCCCTACAAAGTGGAAATTATATCCCTTATCCTGTAACTAGGATACTAAAATAAGGTTCATAACTAATCCTGGCACATGCAATACATCTATAACATTGGTGGTTACTCGTGACTCCCTCTCTATGTTAATTGTAACACCCTCCTCTCCCATTTACCCAAGTTAATTGGTATGTTGGGGTATACTTGTGACGAGAGGCTACTATGATCTAATTCAACCTCCTAGGTCACCTTAAGGTTGTGGAACCAACAAAAATCAACCAAACTAATCATCCACACAACCAACAGAACCTCCAGGAGCTACCCCACCTTTCCAGGTGACCAAATCCCGAGGAAAATTAGAAATTAAAGGACCTAGAGCCCCATTCGCTCCCTTCCAATCCTTCCAAGTGATTGAGAGACCCATTCACTCCCATGATCCTGCAAGAGTGTGATTAAAACCTTTTTCTTCTAGTGCTATGCTAACCACTACGGGATTTAACACTAAATTTTAGGGCTAGGACCCAGTCACTGCCTATAACTTCATGAAATTTACAAGAATGAATTGAAATATAGAGACAATGATGCCAATGAAAATGATTAAATAGATACTTGGCTGGACCCCTACTAGCCATGATAGGAATTTCGTCAAACATGTCACAAATATGCGTTATACAGGTTTAAAAAACATATATGAGCATAGGGGTCTCATACTTAATTGTGAATCGCTAAGAAGCATTGGTGCCTTATATCACTAGTTGAATTATCATCTATTAGTTCATATATTCATTTTTCATTCATTTAAAAAGTAAAACGTGATGAGATCCATACATCATCACTGTCATAAAAATAATTCATGACTAGCATATAAACAATATAAATACTGAGGATACAATAGCCATAAATGATACATAGAATCCAATACATTTACACTTAAGATACCAAGGAAATGACCTCCTATTAATGAATTCAAAAGCCAACCCAGTATGGGACTAGCACGTTCCACCCAACCATAGATTGGATGAGCCAAATCTCTCTTCATCCAATTACCCCCATGCCATATTATAAGCATGAATGTGGGACTCAAATAAAAAGAACCAACCATGGATTCTCGAGGCTAAACCACCTCACCCTCATCAATAGAATCCAACTTTACTACAATCCTCACCATATCACTAGGCCATAAACAAGCATGAATGCCACCGAATATCTCCACCTAAAATATGAGGAATTTGTCTGTCTCAACCTCTCGGATTTACCGTGTATCCCTCCATTATCGGTCAAGGAATTTATAGGCTCAATAAAGGTGTTCACATCCAAGATTTACCATGTATCCCATTCTGGGATTCCCAGGCCTTGTGAATAATCATGAGACCGCCCCACAACTTCAATTTTATCTAGAAATCCAGCTGTTACACTGAAAAATTGTCACCTTGACATTCTACTGACTGTATGAGCTCATCATTACTCATACTTCCTCCTTTTGCAAGTCCAATATACCAGCTCCTCATATCAAGCTTCAAAATCAGAAGAAAATCCCTAAAATCCCCTAAGAATTGGTATCGCACTTTCTCTATGCATTCCCTGCGGTCCCGCACCTAAAGTTCAGCCTGCCTGCGGAACCGTTCCGCACGTTCTTTGTGTAATGGGTGCGGACCTCTGTAAAACATAAAAAGGCGAGAAAATGAAGATAAAAAGTGAATTCCAGGTGAATTCTAGAAGGTTCTAGACGGGAATTTTCGGGAATGGATACGCTTTGAAGCTGGTTCATGCATCCCTCACTTGATGGAGCTAACCCCTTGATGTAAGGAGCTTATCCCTTTGAAGGAGGATTTTATCCCTTCATATTTGGAACTAGAAACCTCCTCTCTTTCACTATAAAAAGAGGCCTTGGGTAGCCTCAAAGGGAGTTCAAGCTTATGAGATTAGAAGTTAAATGCTGTTGAAATTCAGACTTAGTTGATTAAGACCTTCTGTGAGGTTAAATCACTTATCTCCATTTGTCTTAGTCCAAAGAGTGCAATGCTTGTCAGAGTAGAGGATATTCCTGCTTCAGACCCCGGGAGGACCTGCACAACATCAAGGCACAGGTTGTAAAGGTTTTCTATCTTTAAAGTTAATACAAATATACTCATTTCTCTCATTAAAATGTCAATTTGTGGTTTATTTCATAAATTCCTTGATCATTATGATAAGTATGATTTATGATAATGTCTATACAGGTGCTGCTTAATATTTTTCCTTGTTTGTGATTGCAGATATACGAAGGACGTTCTTTCAGTGCACGGGAAGGACTTCAACAAAATCAAGTAAGCAAGCAAGCGTTGGACTAGAGGTAGGTTCTTACACCCGTATAGTGTTTTTATAAATGTTATATGCTTAGAGAGAGATTAGTATAATTGGCTGTTTGTTGCTAGTTACCTTTTGTACTAGAGAGATCGGTCTTGTCCGCAAGACGGATTAATCTGCCCAACAAAATGGCGACTCCACTGGGGAAGAACTTGTTTGTTCTTGGTTATCTTTGATTTTTGACTTGAGAAAACGTTTTTTCTGGTTTTTGATTGATTCACATCTGTCTGGGTGTTTTAAATTTTTTCTGTTTTTGAAAATTTAGAAGTATTTTGAATTTTTCTATCATTTTTGCTAGGACCGCACTCTGCATAACTGTTACAGTGCGGGTAGTTTCGCATGTTCTTTACAAAACACAGTGCGGGACCGCACCTGTCAACACTGCTTACATGCGGACCCTGTAAAAATTGTGAAAATTTCTAGGTTTCTGTTTCTGGTTAATTTTTAGATCTTTGGTTTTTGCCCAGACTGGTTATTGTGTCTATCAAGAATTCATTGTGTATGAACTTCAACAGTGTTAGTGTTTTGAATGATTTTCTAGAAGTTTTTGCCAATTGGATTGTTTTTCTTGCTTGGTCTTTGTGGTGATTCGAACTTTTGACAATTTGCAGTATCTCAGATCACATAGATCTCTTTTTGTCTTTTGAATCTGACCACGTTGTGAAAACATCCTAGATTGAGAAATTAAGCCTTTGATTTCTTTGCAAATCTTCGAAAGAACTTGCTTCAAAGTTGTGAATTTCATTTATTATTTGAGTGTTTTGAAAAACATATTTTGAGTGTTTTTGATCTGTTTGATAGATTCTTAGTTTGCTGAACAACTAAGAGAAACATTCATAAAAAAAAACTCTCTAAAAGCTTCTACTCAATTTAGATTAGTTTTCAAGATTAATTTTCATAGTTTTTAATAGTTTTTAATTTTTGTAGATTTCTTTCGAAAGACAATTGTTTTGTAGCTTCTTGTTTGGAAAAGAAAAGAGTTTTTCTTGTGAGCTTTGATAGTTTATTGAAAAGACAAAATAGTTTCTTTCAATTAGTTTTCATGTTTGAAGAAGAAATTTAAAGGTTGCATTCTCTAACTCTTCTTTAGATAGAAAATTCATTGAAAAAAGAATTGAATATCATCATAGGTGCATTTTAGTGTTTTTGGAATTCGAGTCTTCACATCATACAAAGTTTCATTTCCGCGCCCATTGACTTAAGAAACAGCTCTTAAAAGTAACGCTTAAATAAAATTCATCTAGTAATCTTTTTATTTCTAGGGCTCTCATCACCAACATAGCTTAGGCTAGTATCTTGGAGTAGGGAGTAATTAACTCTCCAAGATAGATAAAAAAAACAAGTAGATTTATCTTGCGGTAGGAAGAATTCTAGTTGTTGCATGTATGCTCTGGGAAGCTCCTCTTAAAGGAGTTAAGCACGAGATCATATCTGAACCAGTGGGGTAATCAATCCTTCCTCATTGGGAACGATAGAAGATATACACGTATTAAAAACGGTAAACCTCGGATAGACCATTGTCGAGGAGCCAGGGGTCACTTGTCGGTAAACCTTAGATTTTGTTCAAGGAGCCTTCAAGGGGATTGAGCTTTGTTACTCTGCCCTTGCGTGTGTGTCGGATCGTAGACTGTTCCCCCAGGTATATTTGTTTCAGTTGGTAACCTTAGAGGCCATAATCTTTAGGATTCTTTCCTAAGGTGACGGTGGAGGGAAGATCACACTGTACCTGGAACAGACGTCGACTAGACTCACTTGGACTCTCTGGGGGGTTATCTTCACTCGAGATGGTTATGTGAAGAAACTTGTGCCAGTCTGTTTCATTAAGCAGGTTGTCGGGGTAACTGTTCCAACCGCCCTTTTCGTGTTAAAACTCTACTAAGTTGGATTTCATCACCAACTAGTGATTTTAGTATGGAAAGTTACTTGTTTGTGTGTGGTTTGAACTCTTAGATTTTTTAAGCGAGTGATTCAATTGTTTGTTTCTTAGAGACTCTAGGTGTTTTCATTGAAATTTTTCTTTGTTTACGTGTGATTAGATAATTTTTCATCGTGGCGGAATTGCCGAGACAATCCCGGAGAATACAAGGGAAACCCCCTGAATTTACACCAGGTCATCTTGAAGGGCTTCGAGCTCTGGTACCACACAGTAGCCGTAGACTTAGATCAACAGAAGCTGAAAGCTCTGCTATTGTGATACATCTTGATCATCAAATTCCTACAACAGAATATATTCAAGAACCGATTTCAGTTTCTGAAGTCACTTAAAATATTTCTCCTACTGGAGAATTATCTGACGAACCTGAAATCTCCGAGCCTGAAACTGAATCTTCTGTGTTAGAAACATCATCAGGATTTGTCTCACCAACTTCTAGTGATCCAGGTTCACCCAGGGTTAGAAATATCATTACTCAAAATCTTCCCTCTGGATTAATTTCTATAGAAGAACTTACTAATCCAGACGAAGACATATCTCTTCCCAACTCCCCTCAATCGTTAAATCTTAGGGAGCGTGAATCTATTTTCTACAGCCCTATTCGAACTAATCCCTGGTATCTTTCTTTAACTATTTTTTTAGAGAATCCGGGTCTTGCTTTCTATCCACCTCGAGTTCCATTTCATCCTACACCCAGAGGTTACTATCCGTCATCTATTATGGCTGGAGAGTCATCCATGTTTTCGCAAACGCCTGAATCTTTTTTACATGGTGGTCCTTCTGTTCCTGCGGGATATCAGTCTTTGTCTGGTACTTTCTCAGGAGCAACTCCTCAACCTATCGAAAATGTGTTATCATATGGTCTTGGTGGACTTAAAATTGAAACGTCGAACGCAGAGCAAGTTTTTATGATGTCTGGTAATATTCCTAATCCTCAAGCTCAAGGCAGTCAGTTTCCTTCTGGGGGTCAACCTCAGGGAATTCAGTTACCACTTGGGGGGCAACCTCAGGATGGGCAATTACCACCTGGGGGGCAACCCCAAGGTAGTCAGTTACCACCCGGGGCTCAACCTCAAGGTAGCTTTTTCCCAGGACAAACTGTGGATCAATATTATTTTGGGGGGCAACCCGAAGGACAGTACATACCTCAAGGTTACCAACCTCAAGGACAGTACATTCCTCAAGGTCAACCCCAAACTCAATATGCTCCTCAGGGTCCTCAACAACCCCAACTTCAGTACGTGCCTCAAGGTTATCAACCTCAAGGGCAGTACCCAATGCAAGGTTACCAACCGCCTTCTGGTCAACCATCTGTTCAAGGAGCTGGAACTTTACCTTATTATCAACCCTACGTTCAACCAGGTTTTGGTCCTTACGTTCAACCTTCTACGAGACAATACCCCGGAATGATAGTGTGGGATCCGTCCCAATATCAACAGCCTTTGCAGCCTACTGTGCAGTTACCTTATCAACCTGGTCAGCCATTTGTTTCTGGTTCAACTCAGCAACCTGTTCAGCCAGCTATTCAAACTCCTGCACCGAGTTCAGTTCGGCGGTAGACCCCTGGTACACCTCGAACTCACTTCAAAGCTGTGCACCCAGCTGGCACAGCGGCTATTCAACACAGTACACCCTATTTACCGGAATATGTACGCGGCCACAGGGACCCAAGCTGTCGGTATCCCGTTCCGTCCCTCAGAGTCTGCGGCACCTCGGTCGGGACCTTGACTCGGACTACGGTTCGAGATACTGCCCGGAGACAAGCGATGCAGTACAGTTGTTACAAGTCAACCTCAATTTACTTATCAACCGTACCAAGGACAGCCGCAATACGGTCCCTATGTTCAAAATCCAAGCTATCAACCATACCCTGGTTATACTTATCAACAACCTCAGTATGGTCCGATTCATCCTGGTTATCCGAGAGGTTATACAATACCCAATGCTAATCCGATTCCTAGTTATCCTGGGTATCCGCCTCCTGGATCTGCTTTGGCTTCTCAAGGTTTTCGTGACCCTAACCGTCAGTTGCCGTTCATCGCAACTTTGGACTTACCAGATTTGACGCGCCTTACTAATGATCCTATTTTCTATTATCAGAACTGGCCGTCTATGCCTCATAAGTTGCCCAGTGACATACCGAAATTTGAAGGTAAGTCAGGAGAGGATCCATCAAATCATGTGATGACTTATCACCTTTGGTGTGCATCTAATTCTATTATTGATGATTCGATTCGCTTACGTCTTTTCCAAAGGACACTCATAGGTCTTGCGGCCAAATGGTACATTGAGTTGCCACGAGGCTCGTTTCATAATTTCAGTCAGTTAGCAACGTCTTTCTTAACTCATTTCCAGTTGCCTGTCCGATACGACAATGGCACAGAATTATTAACTTCACTAAAACAATCTACGTCCACGTATATTTCTGATCATATTCATGAGTGGCGACGTAGACGACGTTTGGTGAAGGTTTATATTCCGGATCAAATTTTGGCAGAATGGTTTGTGAAATCATTATTGCCCAAGATCACTGAAGATGTAGCTAAGGCTGGTGTTGTTACTGAAGAGCAAGTAATTGCTCAGGCTCAGTACCTTGACCTCGTCTATACGCAGTCAGGTACTTTACATGAAAAAATTCCCGATTTACCCAAACAAGGTCAAATAGCTGCTGCTCCTTCAGGGTCTCATGCCGCTGACGGTATGTTTGGTACAGTTAGTTCTAAAAGTAAGAAGAAATCCTCAAAGAATTCTTCTCCAATTATAACTTTACCTGATTCCCCGAAGGGAGAATCCTCTCAAGAAGTTTCTGCCGATATTCATGTCGTTGAAACATCTACGGCAAAATAAAAAACCGGTGGTAAAAAGAAGGGGAGGAACAAAAACAAGAAAAATTCGAAAGAAAAAACAGATAGAGAAGAATCCAATGATGAGAAACGTAAACCTCGTTATCCTTGTTTCATTTGTGAACAAGATCACTTCACAAAAGAATGTCCATATCGAGAGGAGGTTACGAAACTCATTAAAGGATCGCAACAACCTGCTGTCTTGAAGGATCCTTTTCCAGTTCAAGATAGTAAGATGATTGGTTCTTCCTCGACCACTTTAGAAGAACCTATTATGATGATGTCTCATGTAAGGGTCGTGACGCGATCACAAGATTACGGTTCTAAGAATCCCGTTGATGGCAAAGAAGGAGAGTCTTCTAATGCCAACGCATCAAATACAACTCCTCCTGTTTCCGGTCCGCTACAGATCGAGAAACAAAATCCAGACTTGATAATCAAACCGCCTACTAAAGGTGTTCTTAGTAAATCAACTTTCAATCCACATGCGAGAGCTGCTCAGAATTACAACATTGTTGAAGATTTAGCTATCTCTCCTTCAGCAATGTCGGCTTTGGAAGTGCTGCAATCATGTCCAGCACAGCGTAAATTGTTATTGTCTACTATAGGAGCTGTTGATGTTCAGGATTCTAACCTCATAATCTTTGATTTAGAAATTAGTACACCGCGTCTCCCTCACCAAATGGCTTTCCAGATTCCAGTGTTAGTAAAAAACAGACCTATTTTTCGGACTGTGATTGATGAGGGAGCTTCAACGTGTATTATGTCGCTTCAGTGTTGGAAATCTCTTGGTTCTCCAACGCTTAACCAATCTCCGACGATTCTAAAAGCTTTTGATGGTCGAGGTTTTCAACCTTATGGTATTTTACAGGATTTACCCATAGGGGTTGAAGGAAAAATTGTTAATCTAGATGTGGAAGTGGTTGATGCCCCTTTAGATTACAACCTTCTTCTGGGTCGTAGTTGGTCATATGCTATGACTGTTGTTGTCTCTTCGGTCTTTCGACTTATAAAATTTCCATATCAAGGAAAGATCGTGACAATAGATCAGTTAACTTATTTTTCGTCAGACCCAGCCTCTACAGAAACAATCCAGCATGTTGGTAAAACGGCTATCCCTTATAAGGATGTCGGAGTAGGTTTGGTTAAAGATTCTGGTTTGCTAGGAACTTTTTCCTTTCCTCCTCCTAACGTATCGTCTTCTACTGCAACTATTCATATGATTTCGTCAGACACAGTTTTGTTTGATGATCCTTGGATTATTCCTTTAGAATCCGAGATAGATTCATTTGATGGTGCGATGCCTTTGAGTCCATTTGAAATTGCGTACCAGACGGTACAATATTTTTCCAATCTCTCTTCAACCGAAACTGATCCAATGAATGGGATCCAAGAGGAATCGCTTTCTATTTCTAGTTCAGATGCAACGACATTTCCTGAAATTGTTCATTCAGATGAGCAAATTCGTGAGTTTTTGTCTGTTGATGATTTACCATGTGAAGATCTCCATCATAGGTCTTCATTCTTACCTGAATTAGATCATTTTGAAAATGATTTCGCTTCAATTTTTACTGCTGAATATGCCAAGGAACCTCAGAATCCATTGCAAAATCTTGATTCTGAGTTAAATTTGGAAAATATATCTAGAACGGTTCCAATTGACATTTCAGTAAAACCAGGAATAATTGAAAACATTCATATAGGTGCTTGTTGTTCAGACGAAGAAATTCAGACTTATAAAGTCCTATTTCAAGAATTTCGTGACGTGTTTGCCTGGTCTTATGAAGAAATGCCAGGAATTGATCCTTCGATTGTGGTTCATGAGATTAAGACTTACCCGGATGCTAAACCTGTTCGTCAACGATTACGTCAAATACATCCTAGAAAAGCTGCTGCTATAAAAACTGAAGTTGAAAAATTACTTCGAGCAGGATTCATTTATCCAATTCCCTTAACGGATTGGGTATCGAATATTGTTCCCGTGACTAAAAAACAAGGAACAATCAGAGTATGTATCGATTATAGGGATATTAATCGAGCGTGTCCAAAAGACAATTATCCAACCCCCTATATCGATCAGATAATCGACGATTGTGTTGGTAGTGAACTATTCTCCTTTATGGATGGTTTTTCCGGCTATAATCAAATAAACATACTCCCTGCAGATCAACCTAAAACAGCTTTCATTTGTCCGTGGGGAACGTTTGCCTATTGTAAACTACCTTTTGGACTAAAGAATGCTGGAGCAACTTTTCAAAGGGCTATGTCTTATGCATTTCATGACATTAAGCACATTGTTCAGCCATATCTCGATGATTTACCTGCTCATTCATTACGTAGGGCCGATCATCCCACTCATTTACGAGCAATTTTTATGAGATGTCGGCATTATCGGATAAGTTTGAATCCTCATAAATGTGTTTTCTGCGTAGAATCGGGTCGTTTACTGGGATTTGTTGTCTCAAAATCAGGCATTCGTGTTGATCCTTCGAAGGTCGAAGCTATTGTTAAATTGCCTCCTCCTTCGATATTGCGCCAACTCCAAAGTTTGCAGGGGAAAGAAAAATTTTTACGTAGATTTATTCCGAACTATGCTGAGCTTGCAAAGGGTTTTACCCGGTTGTCTAAACAGGACATTCAGTTCTTTTGGGATGAGGTCGCTGATCGATCTTTTGATGCACTTAAACACGCGTTAACCCATGCACCGTTATTGCATCCTCCCAACTACAACCAAGATTACATTTTGTATCTCGCTGCTTCTCATTCCACTATTGGGATGGTATTAGTTCAGGAAGATGAATCTCACAATGAACATGTGATTTATTATCTTAGTCGAAATTTAAATCCGACTGAAATCAAATATACACATGTGGAGAAATTGGCCTTGGCAGCTGTTCAAGCTGTCCAACGTTTTCGACATTACATATTGTTACGTAAAACCACAGTAATTTCTGATTGCAACCCTATGATGTATATTTTGATCAAACAATTGCTAGGGGGCAAGTATTCTAAATGGATAGTTATCTTGCAAGAATTTGACTTGGAATTTGAAAAATCCAAGGCAAAGAAGTCTTTGGTTTTTGCGGAACTAATGTGTGATTTTCCCTCTACTGATATTGAAACAGTGGCAGAAGAGTCCATTGTGGACGAATCTTTGTTTCTTATCAGTACGCTTGATCCGTGGTATGGGGATATTATTGTGTATCTCCAAACCCAATCTTTTCGGCCCGAAATTTCACGAACTCAGTGACGGAAAATACGTTTCCAATCCCAACAATATAATATCATTGGTGATACTCTTTATCGACGAGGAGCGGATTCTGTTTTCCGACGTTGTCTAACTCATGAAGAAGCTGAAAAGGTGCTAAATGACTGTCATTCTGGAGCATGTGGCGGTCATATGTCTGGGTATGCCACTGCCCAAAAGATATTGCGTGCAGGTTATTTCTGGCCAACATTATTCAAAGATTGCATTTATGAGGTTCGGAAATGCCACAACTGTCAAATTTTTGATAGAAAAATGCGCGCGCCACCCGCTCCTCTTCACCCTATAATTGCTGTTGGTCCATTTGCAAAATGGGGTATCGATTTCATCACATGTAACCCTCACTCGGCCGGGGGGCATGCCTATATTATTCTCGCAGTAGATTATTTTACGAAATGGGCCGAGGCGATGCCTACATATTCAGCTGACGGCAAGACTGCTGCAACGTTCGTATTCAATCATATAATTGCTAGGTTTGGTGTTCCTCAAGCTATTATTACAGATCATGGAAGTCATTTTCGGAACATCATGATGACTGAACTAACAGAACAACTTGGCCTACGCCACGATAGTTCCACTCCGTACTATCCACAAGAAAATGATCTCGTTGAAGCCATTAATAAAGTTTTAGTCACCATGATTAAACGAATCATTGGTATTCACAAGACGAATTGGCATTCCATGTTATTTTCAGCGCTTTGGGCATATCGAACCTCAGTCAAAACATCAACAGGTTTCACTCCTTTTCAACTGGTCTACGGTTTAGAAGCTGTGCTACCGATTGAATGCGAGATACCGTCATTGAAATTAGCCGTAGAATTACTTCCAGCTACGTCTGAAGAGGAAAAACGTTTCTTGTACTTGGCCCAATTAGATGAGAATCGACGAAGTGCTGCAATAGCAAACGAGGCCCATGTTAAAAGGATAAAAGCTCAGCATGATAGAAATGTGACCCCTCGAAATTTTTCAGAAGGAGACCTAGTTTTACTTTATGATCAAGCTAATGACAAGCTAGGAGCTGGAAAATTCGTGCCTATGTGGCATGGTCCTTACATTGTGAAACGAAAGTTAGCAAAAGGGGCCTATGAGTTAGTAGATTTTGATGGTATCCCTTTGGTTAAACCCAGAAATGGGCTTTATCTAAAGCGATATTACGCTTAAACGAGGTGTGGAGATTTTTGTTAGTTTTAGTTTTCTTTACTGCTG
This sequence comes from Pinus albicaulis, assembly GCA_034641835.2. Classification (NCBI taxonomy): domain Eukaryota; kingdom Viridiplantae; phylum Streptophyta; class Pinopsida; order Pinales; family Pinaceae; genus Pinus; species Pinus albicaulis. The sequence continues at coordinate 318,383,860 of CM076577.1, forward strand.
GTGTGTTTTAGATTAGAAAAAGTGTGCCTAGTTTAGAAGTGTGTTTTTGTCACTATGACTGCTTATCTGAGTTTTACTCTTGATATTGCAGATGTCGACGTCTCTTCAAACCTACATTGGTTTTGCTGATGGTGCTTGTCGTAGTACACGGAACATTTCTTCCGCAACTTGGGTTATCTATTCACCCTCTGACGAGTTAGTATCCATGCATGGGGTAAGCCTTGGTCAAACAACAAATAACATTGCCGAGTATAGTGCAGTGATTGAGTTATTATCTGAGTCCATATCATTTGGAATTCGGAGTTTGATTGTAAGGTTGGATTCTGAACTTGTTGTATTACAACTTAATAGGGTTTATACCATTAGAAATCCGGTGTTATTACGGTTATTTTTAAGATTTCGTCTCTTGGAACGTGAGTTTGATTACATTGAATATCAGCATATTCCAAGACATTTAAATACATTAGCAGATTCAATTGCTTCTAGTATGATAAATAGACATTTGCAATAATTTAAAAGCAGTAAAACAAACAACATTCATTTATGTACACAGATAGCCGTCAAAATAGTGATATATATCATAGGAGTGTGTTCAAAAAATATACATCGTCTTCGATCATAGGTTGGAAACACCTTATGATCGGCAAAAATGATAACACAAAAGTACAAAAATGAGTCTACACAATCATCCCATCACTGATGATGATCTCGATAGGAAACAACTGCTCGGGCCACCCTGCATAGGAACCTCCTGAAAGGTCCTGGGACTCCAATCACATATATTTTTAGCCTGAGAGGAATATCATCTATGCTAGTCTCTGGTATATCTAAAGTCAGGCGCTCTAAATGATGCTCCAAATCAGTCAAAATCTCTACTGATTGGCCCGCTGGGGCTGGTGCGGGCGCAGCTGGTTGTCTCCTCTCGAAAGGTTGGAGATGAGCTGGTCATTGTGGACCTACATCTGTATTCAAAAAACTTTTGATTATTAGTTTTCTAAGACGATAAAAAATTTAAAAAAAAAATTAGAACTTAGTAAACGTTGAAAAATGTTTTACCTGAATCGTCCCACTGTTCCCCTGCAGGGAGAGACATCTCTCTATCTCCGCGGAAATCTATCCCTGCATATGGAAAATCCTCTATCATGAAAACTTGGCGATCCAGCCAATGAAAATATGAAGCAGGGAATCGTACAATCTCAGTGCCCTCAATAGCATGACGGGCCATCAGCGCGGACCAGCGAACCATTCTTGGTTCTCGAGGTCGACCGGCATCAACTGAAATACTCTGTGGAGCTAACTGAGGAATCCTCTCCAAAGCAAAAGAAACGAAAATGGATCCGTATCCAAAGTTTTTTAGTTTCCCGGTTTTTGCTCTGGTAAGTTGGCCTTTTATATTGGCCAACACAGCTTCGCACCAGTTGAAGATGGTGCCGTGAAAACAGTCCACTGCAACACGCATTTGGGAACCAGTAGCTACATGAAGCGCGGCGCTCCCACACAGTTTGGTAACAGTGAATGCTATAACTCTCAGTTCAGGACGGATGATATGTTTTATGTCAATCCGTTTTTCCTGAGGATTTGCCTGATCATTGCAAAATTCGAGTTGAAGACTAGCGACAGTCTGGCCACCTGGCCTAGTCCCAAACAAAGATACATGTTCGCCCCTTTTGGAAAAACCAGTCAAAAAGTAGATATCCTCCAGCTCAATTTCGAGCCGGTGGCCACCAATGAAGAAACACTGGTCCTCCACATGCCATCTGTCTACCAACCATGTTAAGAGTTCCACTTGTGCCCTCATGCCAGAGATGGCCCAGAATTTGTATAAGCAACATGCTTTTAATGCCCTTTGTGTGGGAAAATGGAGTATTGCAGCTTCATCCACTTCCTCATGTTCCCTTTCTCGCCAAATAAGCATCTTGTTAATCCTGCAACACAAAATAAGGCATATTAGAATGATTTCATTTGAAAAATTTTGGCAGAAATTTGAGAAAACCGTGCTTTAAATTTAACCGCGCGGGTACCGCACCCGCTCTTTGTAAACAGAGCGTAGCTCCGCACGTGAGGTGTGTGCCGGGTGTGGTACCCTCGATTTTTTCCCGTTCAGAAAAAATCGGGGTCCGCAGGTAACCTGTGTCCCGCCTGCGGACCCCGCGGGCGCATTTTTTGACCAATTTTTGCCCTAAAAAATCAAACTAAAGCCTAAAAATGAATTCTAAACGGATGAAAAACAAGATAAGGAGGTCGTGGATTACCTGGGGCTGACGATTTTCGATTCCAACGGTTGAATTTTCCAGAATCTTCACGGGAAATTTTTTAACCAAAAACTTTTTACTTTTCACTCTGCAAATGAACGGTAAAAATGAAATAGAAAAAGTCCTTTTTATAAGTTTTTTCGAATGAATGAATTTTTAATTTGTTTATTTTTCACTTTAAAAGGGATATTTTTGAAAGCATTCTTACTTATTTTAAACAGGTATGTGTAATGTTTTGAGTTTTTGTGCAGAAACAGGATTTTTCAGGTGAAATAGTCGTTTTTCAACAAAAGAGCACACTTTTATCACTTTTTCGGACTCTTCCAAAAAATTTACGAAAAAGCGAAACCTTGGAGTCCTCTTTTAAGCCCTTTTCAGACTCTCTAAATATGAAAAGATCGCCGAGCACTTGACTATTCGAACTCGTTAAAGTAAATGAATAGTCGTCCCTTCAGTATAAGTTTACCCCTTTTACGGACTGAAATGGACTATTTACGAAAAAGGTATACGTTGACTAAATACGGTCAATAGAGTTCTCTCCCGCATTATTTTATCCTTTTTTCGGGCTCGAGAGACTAAATTTACGAAAAAGAACACCCATGGAGTTTTCTTAAGTTTTTCTTCTGACTCCCTAAAACTGAAAAACACCGAGTTTCTCCTATACTGGACTCGTTAAAACTTAACAGTAAAGGACCTGTTTAATTTTCAACAGGAGCGAACCACTCCTTCTTAGGGTTCGAATTTTAAACTAAGTTGGACTCATCCGAAGGATGAGCTTATAATCAAGCAAATGTTATCCTCCTCAAGCTTGTCAAAAATAAAGAGGTACTTGCCAGAAATGGTGGGGGAAAAGAGAGAAAAATGGGCATGTTTGTTGTATTTTAGAATTATCCGAAAACTCAGTCGACCACTCTTGGACACGACACTTATATTCACCTGGGTTGGGAAATCCTTTGCCTAACAGTTAATCAAACCACATTGAAAAATTTTCAGCCGGTTTCTGGGTATTAGCTTTAGGTCAATTGTTACCAAGCCATCTGCAGTGTCGTTATGTGTCCAAGAGAACAGTTCAAATGAAACCATTCATCTGCAAAATATCTGTCATCCATCTTTGACCATCCCTGAGTCAGTCCTTGCCAATATATTTTCAAAACTTGATCTATGATTTCGTGTTGTGGGTTTTCCTACGACAGATCACTTTCTATCGACATCAGCACACTATCTAGGAAGTTGATCCAGAAATCGTCAGTACCTTGAAATCTGCATGCCTCAATGGCAGGTTTCTCGCTTTCGACGACAGGTTGCATCAATGACCTTCGATCGAATGACTTCGTGACATGTTCGACTTCAGCTCATTCATTCACATTTCATGGACTGTACTGAGTACTTTGAGAGCCATTGACATTACTGGTGGTTTCTCTCACACTTGTTAACAGTTTACATCATTGACTGGTAATCAAGTGGTTTCTACCATGTTCGACTTCGACACATTCATTCACATGGATAGAATCGTACTGGTTCGAGATGCGGAAATCAAGACCCTGGATCTAGTTTCCACCATCCAGGCTGCGAGGAATTTTGTTGTCATCTATACGGTAGACTATTGATAAACAGATCGCTGCGTCCATACTGTGTCTACATATATCTGTACTATGATGTATTCAAAATCATTCCTGTATCAGAACGATTTCAGTTAGTTTATAGTTAGTTTTTATCTGAGTATGGGAATGCCTACCTCAGTGATGACATATACATGTATATATTTTGCATTGAATGTTTTTACAGGTACCGACTGGGGTGTCCACAGGATAATCTTTGAAATGATAAAGTACTGCACTCTTCATATATGACAGACTACAGCTTCATCTATTCCAGACTTTGCACTTTAGGGGGCAATTTGTTACACTGAAAACTGTCACTTTGACATTCTGCTGACTGTATGAGCTCATTATTACTCATACTTCCTCCTTTTGCAAGTCCAATATACCAGCTCCTCATATCAAGCTTCAAAATCAGAAGAAAATCCCTAAAATCCCCTAGGAATTGGTATCGCACTTTCTCTATGCATTCCCTGCGGTCCCGCACCTAAAGTTCAGCCTGCCTGCGGAACCATACCGCACGTTCTTTGTGTAATGGGTGCGGACCCCTGTAAAACATAAAAAGGCGAGAAAATGAAGATAAAAAGTGAATTCTAGGTGAATTCTAGAAGGTTCTAGACGGGAATTTTCGGGAATGGATACGCTTTGAAGCTGGTTCATGCATCCCTCACTTGATGGAGCTAACCCCTTGATGTAAGGAGCTTATCCCTTTGAAGGAGGATTCTATCCCTTCATATTTGGAACTAGAAACCTCCTCTTTTCCACTATAAAAAGATGCCTTGGGTAGCCTCAAAGGGAGTTCAAGCTTATGAGATTAGAAGTTAAATGCTGTTGAAATTCAGACTTAGTTGATTAAGACCTTCTGTGAGGTTAAATCACTTATCTCCATTTGTCTTAGTTCAAAGAGTGCAATGCTTGTCAGAGTAGAGGATATTCCTGCTTCGGACCCCGGGAGGACCTGCACAACATCAAGGCACAGGTTGTAAAGGTTTTCTATCTTTAAAGTTAATACAAATATACTCATTTCTCTCATTAAGCTGTCAATTTGTGGTTTATTTCATAAATTCCTTGATCATTATGATAAGTATGATTTATGATAATGTCTATACAGGTGCTGCTTAATCTTTTTCCTTGTTTGTGATTGCAGATATACGAAGGACGTTCTTTCAGTGCACGGGAAGGACTTCAACAAAATCAAGTAAGCAAGCAAGCGTTGGACTAGAGGTAGGTTCTTACACCCGTATAGTGTTTTTATAAATGTTATATGCTTAGAGAGAGATTAGTATAATTGGCTGTTTGTTGCTAGTTACCTTTTGTACTAGAGAGATCGGTCTTGTCCGCAAGACGGATTAATCTGCCCAACACCAGCTCAACCAAAACATGAAAACCCCATCACACCATGGCTATCTATAAATGGAAAAGGCAAGGATGAAGAGAATTTTCACACCTGGAAAAATCCATGTGAATGATAGCAATAGAAACAAGAACACACATTCATAACCATGCATGCAAATTGATACCTGCATGCAAATCTGATGTATGTACTCGATCATGCTCTTCTTTGCTTGATCTTGCTTCCTCTTTTTCTTCTTTTCCTTTCTTTATCCAAAGCTAAAATGATCAGAGAAAACTATAAGTGTCCAAGTGTGTGAGAGAGAGAATAAAGGGAGAGCTCCAAAAATGAACTGACCAAAAGTCATGACTGATCCTAAAAAAACTTTTTATTAATGAGACCTCTATTTTCTTCTTTTGCTATTATTTTCCATCATTTTCCTCCGCACATGTAACCTGTGACTTTTCACCTTCCTCTTTTCATAATTTCCATTATTTTCATAAATAAATTCCAAAATTTCCATTTTGCCTTTCCAAAGCCTTTTTCATTTCCTTTTCCAATTTCCTTAGCCATAATAAACCATATGAAAGCCCACACTAGGATCTTTTTGCCAACATTTAGCTTGGAATAAGTGTCCCATAACTATGCTTATTATTTTTCCTTTATTAACTTCTATTACATGGAATTTTCACCATGGTTGTTACAGAACCCTCTCTCTTGGGGGAACACCGACCTCGATGTTCAAAGACATCTATAACCAACAATACTATTGAAAGCAAAACATACTACCCATGGATGTTTATAACAACTCATTGCAATATTTACTATGATCAACCTGCTGAGAAACAACTAACATGAAAACCATAACAACATGACAACCAAAATTACATGACACCCATACCACTTATTGGAGCTTTATAACACAATTCATGGCGAAATTTACATCCATATACATATGTACATATACCAAAACATCATACCAAGCATATACCAAATACATATATCAAGGACATTCACTCAACCAATGAATAGGGAAGGATACGTAGCTCGCATTTGATCTACCATCTCCCATGTAGTTTCATCGGGCCCAAAGTGCTTCCACTATAATTTAAGCTGCTCTATTTCTCGGTTATGGAGCATGAACATATTTCTTTAAAATATGCACTTTGGTTCTGGCTAGAATTATCCTTCTGGATCCACCTTAAGTATGGACCAGTTAATCACATGATCAACATCTTAAACATACTTCTTAAGAAATGATACATAGAAAACATCATGGATTTTTTCTTTTAGAGGTAGTGCAAGTTGATAGGCTACTAGCCCAATCCTTTCAAGAATATTGAAAGGTCCACAAAACTGAGGTGCCATCTTGGCACACGATCCAATTCACAAGGATCTCTTCTTTGGCTTGATGTGCAAGTACACATGTTCCCCAACCTCAAACTCGTTAAACAACCCATTCTGATATGCATAAATTTTCTTCTTGTCCTGTGTTGCCTTTAGATTCTTCTTTATTACCTAAATTTCCTGTTCCATTTATGATAACATGTTTGGTTCTATCAAAAAATTGTTGACTGGGTCACTTCAACTAATAGGAGCATTAAAACTCTACCCATAGAGTGCCTCAAACAAACTCGTTCTCAGTGACTTCTGATACCCATTATTGTAAGCGAACTCTACAAGTGGAAGATACTCTTCCCACCTTTGTTGTTGATGCATCACATACATTCTCAACATCTCCTCCAATATCCTGTTGACCCTCTCAATATGTCCATCTGTCTATAGATGATAAGTTGTATTGACAACCAACTCTGTACCTAAACCTGAAAACAACTCCTTCCAAAACTTGGAAGTGAACTTTACATCCTTGTTTGACACAATATTATTTGGAACACCATGTAATCTGACCACATATGTGATGAAAACCTATGCCACATCACTAGCTGAATACATAGTCTTCAATGGAATGAAGTTTTCTAACTTAATCAACCTTTCCACCAGAACCACGATGGAATCGTGTTGTCTAGACGTCCTCGAAAAACTTGTAATGAAATACATGGAAATGACCTCCCATTTCCACTCTGGAATTGCAATCGGTTTTAGTAGTCCACCTAGATTTCTACAATCTACCTTTACCTGCTGACAATCTAAACATCTAGCCACAAAATCTACCACATCCTTCTTCATATTTGACCAATAATAAAACTTCTTTATGGCCGTCAGTGTCTTCTGGTAGGCTGGGTGACCTAAGTACAATCTTGCATGAAACTCCCTCAAGATAATATTCTTGAGCTCACTACTTTCTGGCACATATATCCTATCCCTAAATATGATCAAAACATTTTTCCATAGATGGTATTCCACATCTTGTGTACCTGTACCTACACATGTACCTGTACCTATATCACTACATGTAGGTACCTGCACATGTACTCTATTGTAACCTGTGCATGAGCTCTCTATACTTGTCATCCTACTGACCTACCTGTAAAATATGATCCTGTAAGTATGTCCCATATGAACTCATAGCTGCAATATGATTTACCTATAACCACCTATCAAGAGCATATGAAACCCTATTCTCTTTTCCCTTGATGTACCTAATCTCAAAATCTAACTCATTGATCATGACCAACCATCTAGCTTGCTTTGCATTCATATTTAGTTGGTCAAACAAATATCTCAAACCACTGTGATCACTCATCAGTACAAACCTCTTTCCAAGAAGATAGCGCCTTGAAATTTTCAACGCATGAATGATCGTCGCTAACTCTAGATCATGTGTCAGATATTTTTGCTTGTGCTCATTCAATTTCCATGGCTCGTAGCATACTACCTAGCGAGCCTTGGTATTGCACCAAGAATGTTGAAACTCCCAAAGGTTGCCCTACTTTACTTTATCAACCTGGGGTTCGTACAAACTTGGAGGTGACAATGCTATATACACAACAGATTCATTCTACTCATGTCATCCTCTTCTGAGCTCTACGAAAGGGTGTTATTTCTAAGGTTTCTGGATGAAGTCTGTCACACTTATAAATTTATATCTAGGGCTAAAAATGATTCAAAAATACTACTCTATCAACATGAAAATAACTATTCCACAATAAGGAAGTACATCTAAGTACTATGCAATGAAAAAAATCTACACATTAAGCGATGATAAGAAATGGAAGCAAACTAGGCATCTTGCATGAAGTAAATTGCTGAATTGAAATTACATAAACGAAACTAATGTAATCACACTTTTCTTGGCCAAATGGCTAAAAAAACTATGTCTACTCTATTTTCTATCTATCATGCTTTTAATAATGCAACTAATTATAACATAACTATGCTTGTAAATGTATTATTTTGTAGCTAGGAGGAGAAAGCACTAAGGTGGCTTATGAAAGGCTTGAACTCATGGGTGCAAGGCTGAAGGTGGCTGGGTGGTTTTGGCAGGTTTGGATGAGGTGGGTGGTGGTTTTTGGTCTTAAAGAGGGTACCACTGGTGGTGCTACAAGTGATTCTACAGGTTTCCTGTAGTGCTACAGTAAAGTCCTAAATTGCTAGAGGAAACAGTCCGAGGGAAATCCAAGGCCAAAAATGGGTGAGAAAACTATAGGGAAGGTGGAGTGAAGGTGTGTTTGGATGAGTGGAAGATGGTCAACCCCTTGGCCAAGCTCAAAACCTCTTCAGAAGCATGTCTTGCACCTCTAGGGTTCACTCATGGTATGAAGAAGAAACATCTGAAAATAGGGCTGATGGTGATTTTGATGAACAAAAGGTTGATGAAGGGTGAGAAATTAAGCTGAAGGTGCTGGTGAAGTTCTCCTTTGTTGTGCTACTTGAACTTGCAAGAAAAATACCCGTTCATGCAATAATTATTGACAAATTCATGGTGAAGGAAATGGAAAAGATGAGTTGAATTTGGAAATCAAATGTAATTTAGCCTACAAATAGAGATCTAACACAAAATTCTAAACATATTCATGGAAATACATCAACCTAACTATTCATTCCAAGAAATCATAAAATAAAAAGTAATTTTGGCCTGTGGAGAAGGTCTACCCTCCTCAAGATTCAATGATAGAGATGAGAGAGGGAGGCTTGACACACATATTTCTAAGCCTATAAAATATTCTACCAACATCATTAAGCAAGAGTAATCTATAACAAAGACAAATGGAAGAAACCTAAAAACAATGAATTGAAAAGTAGGAAAACTAGCTAAAAACTCATAAGAAAAACTAGCTAAAATGACATAAAAGTAAAGAATGAATACACAATAGAGACTAAGGCCGATGGATTGGCCCCTAACCCACAAGCCTAGCCCTCTTAAACCAGATCAATGAAGCACAATATGAATACTCATTTTATTTCAAAAGATAGTCTCAACATGAAACTCTAAAAAACCTATTACAAGATCTAAGAGCCTATTAGATTCCTTCAAAGTTTGAATCCTAATGAGCTCTTGCTCAAACCTATTTAACCTAGAGGGTAGCTACCAACAACTCCCTAAAAATTAGGTGATGTATCCAATTTTTTTGTAAGTGAAGTGTAGCTTTGGTGCATTTGATCTTGAGTTTTCTTGGCTACCTTTGATTTTGAGCTATTGGAGGGAATCCCGAGGATCTGCCTTTGGGAGTTAAGCTTTGTGGGAAATCCCCCTAGAATCTCTCCTTTCTGTCTACTTTGAGCTTTGATGGAAAAATATTCATAAAAAATGCAATATATTTGTGATTTTCTTGCATTTAACTCATGTTAGGCATTTGAAGTATGACAAGCCTTAATCACCATCTACACTAGCAACATAAGACCATAATATAATTAAAATGTTAGAAAAAGAGAAATAATAAGGCAAAAAGGTGAAAAATTAACCCCTCCAAATGTACCAAATGGTTTCTCATCCTCTGAGAAACTTAGTCATGCCTCTGCATTTATTTCAAAGCTTTGATGGACCCTATGACTTCCCAAGGGAGAAGTGTGGGCGTCCCTTCAAGAGGGAAAATTCCATCATTCTTTTCTACTTCCTCCCATTATATGTTTTGCTCATCTTGGTCCTTTCCATCACTCAGCCCCAACAACAAGGGTTGAATGAGCTTCAAACCAAGCCACTAAATCTTTCTGGCCTGCATGGCCCTCTTATATAGTGGTTCTCTTTCCAAGGCACCTCTCAATATTTCTGTAGTGTGGTACTCCATGTTTCTAAGGCTGTGAGGGAGGTTGTTCCATCTCCTTTGGCTAGCCATTATGCACTCATCTCCCAACAACCTAGAAACATCATCAAAGTGAGCCATGGCTTGAGCTTGTGTGTGGAGGTATTTTTCTGCAAGTGTAGGATCCTTTTCAATCTTAAGATGGTCGTTGATGACTCCCCTAGGGATGAATAGTTCTACCCTAATGTGTAATCATTATTTGTATTATCTCATCATAACCCTTCTCATTTCTTGTGCTCTGGTCTCTTCATTAACCATCCATGATTCCAATTCCATTAACTGCGTGTCTCCCATCCTAGGATTGGGGTCCCAAATGTTCAAGTCTGTCAACACAATGTTATGCATGTAGAACTCTGCCATTTTTGTGTTGTTTTCCATACTTGATTGGTTGCAAAATTCAATGAACTGTTTGTAGTTATGAAAAGGTAAGGATCCATGGGAGGCTAATTTTTTGATTTGAAATAGGAGCCACTGGTCCTTGAGGCAAACTGCATAGGAATATGATGGATATTTGTGTTGAATGGCCTCCATGTAAAAATCTACCATGGTGGCCATTTGTTTGTCCTTTTACTGAAGTTGCTCTTGCAATGTCACATTCTATGTTTGGGCCTTCTGAAGCTTCTCTTTAAACAAGGATTATTTGAGCCTAACATCAGAAAAATCCTTCCCCAACTCAGCCACTTTTCCCTCCATGACACCTATGTCATGCACACTTTTAGATGTGGAAAGATTTATCCAGTGATGAGTGCATGCCCTCTCCTATTCCAACTAATAAAATAAAGGCACTGTGAAATTTTGAGGAATCAATCTGCCCCCTTCAATGTATGTGTAGAGGAGCTGAGATTGGGTTGAGGGCTAGGGTTTGGCACTACTTCTACATCTTTGAGGAATGGTTTTGGTGAGGTGGGTTCCTCATTGTCATCTTTTTTTCCTTCTTTCTCATCTTGTCCTTCATCTTCTGCCTTGTCCTCAACTTCTTTGACCTATTTTCCATATATGGTTGCCTTTTCTTCCTCATCCAAGGCCTTTTTCTCTAATTTTGGGCCTGCTGGAGTTTCCTGTATCAAAAAAAGAGTTTCCTATAGAAAAATCTATTTTTCCTACTAAAGACCCTATTTTTCTTGTTTTTCTCTCTTTTTAGTATTTGGAGGGTCTGTGGGGGTTGCATGAGGTGTATGAGATTCCAACCTTGTTGAGTTTCTCCTGATGTATGTTATAGGGGTCCTCACAGGTTAGGTGACATCTTGCACCCTTCCTTCCTCTAATATTATTTCATCATTTTTCTTTTGTGATTAATCAATGGAAATAGGGCTCTTGGTGGGAGTCTATAGTTTCCCTTACCTCACCCTTTGACTCTTCCTAGTCCTGAAATACATAGGTGTTTGCCTCTTCCTTTTTTTTTTTGACAAGTGTGCTCAAAGTGGCTAGGGTAGCAGCCACTTCCTGATCTGTAATGTCTGATGACATGTTGGTGTCTTGAGAGAAGGTTTCATTGCCTAGGATAGGGTCCAATCCTTTCTTTTCCTCAGCCTTTTCTTCCTCCTTCCCCTCAGATTTTTATTTATCTGTCTCTACTCTCTCTTTGTTTTCTGCTTCAATCTCCATCCCTTGTTTTTCTTCCTCATCTTTTGGCTCCTCTTATTCTTCTTGTACCTCCTCTTCAACCTCCTCTTCTTCTTCTTCTATCTCCCTCTCTCTAAGGCTAGAAGCAGAGGTTTTCCCTATTTGGGTAGCTATGAAGGCTTCCATATCCATGTTTATGAAAGAATACCAAGATACAGGTAGGTTTAATCTTATCAAAGCATCATTTAATATCAATTTTATGAGGCCATGATGAGCCAAGTGCTAGTAATTTATTTTCCTCACCTTATTGCTCATGTCAGTTATGGAGTTCAGAAACAAATGAGGGATGCTTAATATCTGTTATAGAGGGAGTTCTCCTTGAAACATAAGTTCATTCAAAAATATGTAATGATACCCATAGACCACACTAAGTATGCCTTCACAATAAATAAACTTCATGATATGGAAGGCTACTTCATCCCAGGGGTATGGAAGGCCTTTTCTCCTCACTCCATGTTTGTCTTCAATGTATTCTTCTCCTTGCAGAAAGAAGCTTTCCATGGCTGTAGTGCTAGGCATTCTTTCCTTAACCCATTTGACTCCTAAGGGAAAAGTTGAACTCTTCTTGTGAGTTCAGGTGACAGTGTGATGGCTATGCCTTTAACCATAGTGGTGGCTCTCTCCTTTGAGTGTGATTGTAGAGCCACTGAAAATTCTTTAGCTATCTCTTCATCAAAACCTTTCAAAAGCTTGAAGAACCCTAGCCATTGGCAATTTCTAAAGATTTCCATGACTTGAGGATGTGGCATAATTCCCTTAATGTCAGTGGGATCCCTTCTATTGAATCCCCCTCCCATTTTAATGGCTGTAATATGAAGGTGGTGAGATGTTTGAGAGTTACGTGGAGATATCTTGGATATGGAGGTCTTTAAAGAAATGCAAATTTTTACCCTTTATTTGCCAAATTTAGCTTGTTGTGTGTAAATTTCATGGAGAAATCTCAGTGCGAGAGGATGGAAACCAATTACCTTTTTCCTCTGGTGTTTTTTCTTGAGAGATGGTGGTTTTGGGAAGCAATTTCACCCATAGGTGACTCTGTGTTTCCCTCTGTACCCTTGTTGATCTGCCTCTGAAGTTGCTTGTAGCAAATCTATGTTTCCTGTAGCACGATGGTGCATGCAAGATATGATCTCAATGCTTCTCTCTTGATGGCTCCCATTGCTCTGTTTCTCTTGTTTATCTTTGAAATTCTCAACGAAATGTTGAAAATGAGACAGGACTCACCTTTTTGTATTTTTTTAATTGAATTTGGAGCATTGTGACGACTCATACTTAAAAAAAAATTTCCTCTTTGAGACCATTGTTTGCACTCTAGTTAATGATTGCTGACCCTCATAATCACCTTCTTTGCACCCATTCTCTCCCTCTTGCCTTTATTTGACTTGCCCAGGGGGCATGTACTTTCACTTTTCCTCCAGTTTAACTTTACAAAGATGGACAAGTTAATTGGCCACCATTTTGGTCATTATGAATGCATAGCGAGAGGTGAAGGGCCATACCTGAGCCTACCTATTGCTGGTGTGGTGCTGAATGAGCTGGTGCAACGAGATAGAGTTGGTGGTTTCAACCATGATCTCTTCTTCGTCGTATTCTTACTTGTTTATTTTCTGAGTGAGCTGCTTAATTTTTTGTTTTGTTTTTTTCTTCTTGCATGTGCTGCATGGAGGTCCTCAGTTGCCATGGTAAGTGTGATTTCCCTCCTAGATTCTGCAGGTGGTCTTTTGGAGTCATCCTCATCAAATTTTATTCATATTTTGGTCTTATTGTACCACACATAGATTTGCTACAGGAAAATTTCCAAATCCTGTAACAGCCTACTTCTTGCTTCTTCTTGCTTCAGTTTGCTCAGAAATGGAAGGAAATGGTTTATTAAGGCTAGGAATGGAGTCATGGAATGAATGGAGTGGAGGATAGGTGAGTCAAGAGGTCTCATGCCAAGTTTCATATGATCTAGCTACTAATGGTGCAACATAGGGTTTAGAGAGTGAATCCTTGCGCATGGAGTGAAATAAGGGGTTGGGAATGGTAGGTACAGGAAAAACATAAATGATCATGCTCTCCTCGAAGTTCAAAAATCCTTGAGAGAGATTCTTCCTTCATGAATGAGTTGCCTATAGCATTTACAGGAGTTTCCTATAGTGCTATAGGAATCCTGTAGCTATTGGATTTGTCTGTAGCAATTACAGTTAGGAGAAAAAAAATATATATATTTCCTATCTCAAGGGTGAAATGGATGAATGGGTGTATGCTGGAGTGGCTCATGGAGTGTGCAAGTAGAGGAGAAGCATAAATTAAGAGAAACTTCACCTTTGGACCCCAAAAATCATCTTTGGTCAATAACCTGCAAAACAGAAAAACAATTAAATGCATTTGTATTTTTCTTCCTTTTTCCTTTTTTTTTGTTACTTTCTTTCCTTTTTTTTCTCTCTTTTTTTCTTTTTCTTTTGAAGGAAAGTGGGATGCCTCCATAGATTTTTTCAACCCACAGGTCTGTCTTGGGCGCCTGAGAGAGGTTTTCACCCAAGGATCTTTTATTTTTTGTTTTTTGTTTTTCTCTCTTTATTTTTTTCTCCAGGATTGCCTCATGGAGGTTTTCAACACTAGGGTTGTTCTTGGTCACCTCAGAGAGGTTTTCACTCATGCCTCTTTATTTTTTTATTATAGGAGGGGGGGGCACTGGAAACTATGGAGTCTACAATGACATACACCTCCCTATTTATTGAATTTATAAATTGTGCCCTATAGAGGGGATTTTTGTAAACCTTAAGCCTGTAACCATTGAAAAGTAGGGGAATTCATTCCTTATCTATGGTTATGATCTGACCTGCGACATTATCATAACATTTGTCCATTTTTTAAGGTCCCAACCATCTTGTCATTAGTTTTCCTTTGAAATCCTTAAACCTTGAGTCATACAACAATGCCCAATCTCCTTCTTGAAAGGTATTTTCCTTAATATACTTGTCTTGCCAGACATTCCTTTGCAGTTTGCATCCTAAACTCATCCAATCCATTTAATTGCAACAATATCTCTTGTTGGGCATTTGATATATCTAGGTCTAACTCAGTTTCCATCCTTAAGATGTTGAACTCAAATTCAATTGAAAGTGGAGATTTCTTTTTGTATGTTTTAACCCTGTATAGAAATGATCTATAAACAAATCTTAAAAAATAGAAAATAAACAATAGCGAGAGCATAAAACATAAAACAGATATACATAGAGATTTTCCGCTGGATCCCAAATCGAGACGACCAGCTTGATTTTTTCATTATATTCCTTTTAGTGTTACAACACATATATACACGCCGAAGCATATATAAACCCCAATCCATTAACCCTGGATTAGAACATAATCGTAGTTCCCTTGACCATATCTACAAAATACCAGGGGCCGAAAACCATCGTCCCCAAAACCATGTGCAAACCCATGCACAAAACCATGGGTGGGTCCGACCACTGAATTTATTTTTCTCGGGGTGCTGCCCTGGACCCTGACAGGGGGGGCTGCCACCCCCCCTGTGACCCTCCCTACTGCGCCTAGCAAAATTTACAACACGTGGGACTAATCGTGGAAAGAATATAACACATACCCAACACTTTCCATATACCAGTTCATAAGGAGTGAACCATGTTGTTGTTTTCCAAGTAGTTTTGTAGGCCCAAGTAGATTCTACCAATCTCTCCACCCAATATTTTCTACTATTTCTCACAAACTTGGTGAGGATATTATCCAAGGCTCTATTGGGCACTTCCACTTGCCCATTCGCTTGAGGGTGGTAGGCAGTGGAAGTATTATTCTTTATCTTATGCCTCAGAATATTCTTAATGATATGAGATGTGAATTATGCCCCCTGATCAGTGACTACCTCTCTGGGGTATCCAAATTTGTAAAACACATTCTCTCTTAGAAATTATGCTACTTTCTCCTCGGTTTCTACCTTCACAAATTTTGTTTCGGCCCACTTTGTCAGGTATTCAGTGCAGACTATGATATACTTATTCTAGCCACATGGTGGATCAATATCCAATGAAGTCCATGCCCCACTTGTCAAATGGATCAAGAGCCACCTAAGGGTGAAAAATCATCTTATCCATTTCTGTAGGTTTCCCCATTCTTTGGCACTAGTCACACCTTCTAGTGTATCTTCTGGCATCCTGGTGAAGGGTAGGCGAATAGTAACCTGTCTTCATAACTTTGAAGGAAACCCTTTTTGCAGCAAAGTGACCTCCACAAGGGCTATCATGAAATGCCAAGAGGATATCAAAAATTATTCCTCCCTCACACATCTTCTGAGAATTTGGTCAAGTCCTAGTTTGAAGATATTTCCCCCAATCCATGTGAAAGGGGCACTTTTTATGATGATCTTTCTTTTGTCCTTGAATGAGAGGTTAGGAGGGAAGATTTCAGCAACCAAGTAATTATCTATGTTAGCAAGCCATGGTGAGAGTGCTAATATAGAAAAGAAATTTTCATCTGGCAGCTGGTCATCCACCATTCCTTCTTCATTTGCAGATAGAGCTAACCTGGATAAACAATTTGCAACAACATTCTCCTTTCCAAGTTTATCAACAATGGTTAGGTCAAACTTCTGTAATAGTAACAACCATCTAATTATTCTAGCATTAACATCTGGTTTGTTCATTAAATATTTGATGGCTACATGGTGAGTGTGTACAAAGGTATGATAACCATTGAAATAATGTCTAAATTTGTTTAAATCATGGACAATGGTTAACATCTCCTTCTCTGTGACATTGTAATTGAGTTTGGCCTTGGACAAGTTCTTACTGATGAAATAGATTGCATAGGGAAATTTGTCCTCTAACTGCCCCAATGATGCCCTCATAACTTTTTCTGATGCATCGGTGTGGATGTGGAAAGGAAAAGTCCAATTTGGACCTCGGAGGATGGGGGCAGTAGTTAAATTTCCATTAATGAGCTCACAATCTTCTTGACAAAGACTGGACCAAGTAAACTTAGAATCTTTGGCCAAAAAACCAAATAATGGCAAAGCCAACTTGCTGAAATCTTTGATGAACCTTCTATAATAGTTAGCTATACCCAAGAAACTCCTGACATATCTCTGCTTTTGAGAAGAAGGTATCATTTTGATGATGGCAATTTTTTTCGGATCCACCTGTATTCTTGCTTGGGAGATTTAGTGCCCCAATACAACTCCTCCTCTTTTCAGGAATTCACACTTTTCTGGGCTCAAGGAGAGATGCATCTCAATGCATCTTCTCATCACTTTTCCCAAATTGGAGAGAGGTTCCTGGAAGTCATCCCCATAGGGTGTAAAATCATCCATTTAGATTTCAACTGAGTCATGGACTAGCTCAAAGAAAATTCTCAAGAAATATATTTGGAAGGTAGCTAGGGCATTACACAACCCAAAGGGTAGAACTCGGTAAGTGAAGGTACCCCACACGCATGTGAAAGTAGTCTTGTCTTGGTCTTTAGGGCTAATTTGGATCTGGTTATACCCACTGAGCCCATCTAAGAAGGAAAAGAACTTCTTTCCTGCAAGGCCATCCAGGACTTGGTCTATAAAGGGAAAAGGTAAATGGTCCTTCTTGGTGGATTTGTTGAGTTCCAGATAATCAACATAGATTCACCATTTTCCATTCTTCTTCAGGACTAGGACAAGAGGAGATACACACTCACTATCTGATATAGGATAAATGAAACCTGCATCTAACAATTTCTGCAGTTCTTCCTTGAATATGTCTTTTAGAGCCGGGTTCATCCGCCTTTGGGGTTGGCACACAGGCTTGCATCCTTCCTAATGTAAATATGATGTCTGCATACTAAGGGATCCACCCCTTTCATGTCTTTATAATCCCAAGAAAGTGAATCTAGGTTTTCTTTCAAAATATGACATAGCTAATTTTATTCTTTATCTGAGAGGTTTGAGTTAATTTTCAGAGATTTGGATGGGCCAAATTCCATAGCCTTGGTGGTTTCAGAGGTTGAATCAACTCAGTGTAGTTCCATCCAAGGGTGGCTTTCAGATTCTTTGACTAGGTTTTCAAGAAGGCTGTTAGTGGGGAACTGGTTTTGAATGACATGGTCGATGAGTTAACCTTCATTAATCTGCCCCCCTCCAAGAACAAAATCTATGGTACACATGGGAGTAGTGTTTTATACCTCATATTCTTCATCCTCCAACCATATAGGTAGATCATGATCAATGGAAGGTTAGAATGGAGGATATAATGCTAGTTGTTTAGACAATGGCTTATTCTTAACAGTCATGTTTCTGGCCTAATAGATGATATAAGCATCAACAGTGGCTAACTAAGGTATCCCTAAGATGAGAGGATATCCGTTGAACTTGATTTTTGGTTGAAGAACTAGGAAATCTGTAGGATACTCCTAGGAGTCAATTGAAACCATAACATCCTCAACAATTCCTTTTGGAGTTATTGTGGATCGATCTGCAAGTTGCCGAACTATTGTGGTTTTCCTGAAAGTCCCTTGGAGGTTGAGTTTCAACATAGTTTCCTTGGTCATAACATTTATGGCATCCCCAAGACCAATTAGAGTATTGGGGGATATGACACCATCTATGTGCACATATACAACTGGACTACCATCGTCCAGGTACTTTGGAAATTTCACACTTCTGAACATTAAGTTGGATAACTGTCTTACTAAATTGATGGTGGGGGTATCTTTATTCTTTCTCCTAGGTTTATTGAAGTAATTTTCCTTGATGAGCCTATTGTAAATAGGGACATCTTTGATGGCCTAGAGAAGGGGTATTTTTACACACAAATTTTTCAGTTGTCCCAGAAGTTCGGTCTCCTCTAGGGTGTGCTGACTGGAATGGATCAATCACTCAGGAAAAGTAGTTTGTTGGATATGAGTGTTAATTTATTCCTTTTCCTCCTCAACCTCTATAGGTGTAGATGGAGGGTGGTTGTCTAAGAGTACTCTTCTTGGCCTGAGACTAATCTCCTTTGTCTCCACTACATAAGCTGGACAAGATATCTCTCCACTATAAACCTGTTGTGCCTGTCTATTTTTCGGGTTCAGATTGGGTTGTGCAGGCATCCTGAGGTAGCTTGGGTGGAGTAGCATGAGTAAGCTGAGGTTGAGGTTGGGGTGGAGGCATTAGAGTAGATGGTTGATTATGTTTAGGCCCCACCCCTTGTATGGGTTGTTCCACTGAGTTTGTTGAGGAACATATTGTTGAAATGGTTGGTTCATAGGCCGAGGATGATATGGAGGGTTGTAAGGCAAAGTAGGATGTGTAGGCCAAGATGGAGGAGTGGGGGTGTACTAATATTGCATGGGTTCATTCTGATTATTGTGATAGTAAGAATAAGGTGCACCTTGCAGACCCTGCTTATATGACCTAGGGCCTTGAGGCCTTCTCTGGTTGATGAAACAAATTTTCTCTAGTCCTACTTCCCCACCTTGATAAACAAGTTTGAGTCCAGGTAAGGAGGGACACTTGTCTATGGCGTGATTTTCCTCACAGACTAAGAAAAACTCTATGACATTTAATGGAAATTCATTTCTATGGTTTTTTCTAGTACATCTAGGGAAAATTATAGCCAAGGATCCTTCTGCTTCCTCCTAACCTACATTGTGCCCATTTTCCAGGAAAATATGTGCAACATGTCACTCTTGAAGTCCTCCAACATATTTCCAATCTTATGATTGATGGAGGTGGAAGAGGAAGGGGTATTGGTTGTACTTTGGGTAGCTCTGCCTTTCTTCTTAGCTACCCTAGAATGGTTCCTGAAGAAAATTTTTATCATCTCATCAGATAGCTGCTAGATATCTGATCCTGATAACATATTGAGGGTTTATATCACCTCCTCCCTGATCCCTCAGAGAAGTACTAGTTTAAGTGATTCAAGATCAAGGGTATAGTTGGCTCTCTTATAGTTTAACTAGAACCTCTCTTCATAGACCTCTAGGGATTCATCAGGCCCTAGAGTCATCCTGAATATCTCATCTATAGTTTCCTTGGACCTATAGTAGTCCTTGTACTTGTTGTTGAAGGTCTCTTACATCTATGCCCAGGTAGTGATGTTGTTCCTAGGTAGACCCATGAACCAATGCAAGGCTGCATCCTTAAGGGTAGATGGGAATAACTTCAGCTTTTGATCATCTGAGGCATAGTCATAGGTCCTACAAAAAATAGTAAATTAAAAAATGAATGTGTCGGGATCTTCAGAGGTAAGTCCATGGAAGTGTGGAAGAGTTGAGGGGCTAATGTTCTTCATTTTAGTTTCCCCATCTGCCTCTCTAATGGGAAAGGTTCCTTGGGCTTCAGTTTCAGCCATGGTTTGAATAGGCGAAGTAGGTTCCTCTAGTGAAACAAGATCTTCTTGTTCTCCAATAGGTTCTTCAAAATTTTCAGAAGGCTCACCTATGGTGTGTTCAACCTCATAGCCACTGAAGAAGAGTGAAGGGTGAATATGTGGTGATGTGGGGGTTATAGGTAAAATTTTTCCTTGAGTATCCCTACTCCTACGAGGCATGAAAATTAGTTTTTTTTTTCAATATTTTTTAAAAAACATGTAAAGGTAAAGCATAAAAGAATGCTAATACAACATCAAAGCTTCTACTAGACACCTCCCCGGCAACAATGCCAAAAAGTGGTGAGCCTTGGTATTTAACCAATAATGCTACAACTCCCAAAGGTTTCCATACTTTACTTTATCAACCCGAGGTTCGTACAAACTTGGAGGTGACAGTTCTATATACACATCAGATGCATTCTATGCATGTCATCCTCTTATGAGCTCTACGAAAGGGTACTATTTCTAGGGTTTCTGGATGAATTTTGTCACAGTTCTGAATTTAGACCTATGGCTACAAATGATTCAAAACCACTACTCTATCAAAAAACAAAGAACTATTCTACAGCAATAAAGTACATCTAACTACTCTGCAATGAAATAAATCTACACATAAAGCGATGATAAGAAATGGACGCAAACTTGGCATCTTGCATGAAGTAAATTGCTGAATTGAAATTGCATAAAGGAAACTAATTTAATCACAATTTTCTAGGCCAAATGGCTAAACAAACTCTATCTAATCTATGTTCTATCCATCATTATTTTAATCATGCAGCTAATCATGACCTAACTATGCTTGTAAATTCATTATTTTGCAGCTAGGAGGAGAAAACACTAAGGTCGCTTATGGAAGGCTTGAACTCATGAGTGCAAGGTTGAAAGTGTCTGGGTGGTTTTTGTAGGTTTGGATGAGGTGGTTGGTGGTTTCTGGGCTTAAGGATGGGCCCACTGGTGCTGCTGCAAGTGTTGCTACAGGTTTCCTCTAGTGCTACAGGAAAGTCCTGAATTGATACAGGAAATAGTATGAAGGAAATCTGAGGCCAAAAATGGGTGAGAAAAGTGTAGGGAAGGTGGATTGAAGGTGTGTTTGGATGAGTGGAAGATTACCAACCTCTTGACCAAGCTTAGAACCTCTTGAGAAGCCTGTCTTGAACCTCTAGGGTTTTCTCACGGTATGAATATGAAAAATCTAAAAACAGGGCTGATGGTGATTTTGATGAACAAAAGGCTGATGAAGGGTGAGAAATGAAGCTGAGGTGCTATTGAAGTCCTCCTTTGTTGTGCTACTTGAACCTGCAAGAAAAATACATGTTCATGCAATAATTATTGATAAATTCATGATGAAGGTTACATACAAGATGAGTTGAATTTGGAAATCAAGTCTACTTTAGCTTACAAATAGAGATCTAACACAACATTCTAAACATATTCATGGAACTACAACAACCTAACTATTCATTCCAAGAAATCATAAACTAAAAAATAATTTTGGCCTATGGAGAAGGTCTACCCTCCTCAAGCTCCAATGAAAGATATTGTTACGAGATGAATTGCCCTAGATTCTGGGTTGAGAACCCCAAATGAGAAAGAGGCATAAAACAACAAGAAGTAAGCAAATTAACAGTCCTAATGCTTAAAATAGTAAAATTGGGAGAAGTGGCCTTACCCATAGGTCCTACGTTTGAGGGCGTTCCGGCAGGGTTCAAATCCTCTTCTTCTCCATGTGCTTCAAAACCCGCAACTCATTCAAGAAAATCACATAGAGTAGTAGTAATTGAAAGCATGTGTCACACACATTTTTTCACCGTCCCTACAATCCCCCATCCGGCACATTGGAGGGATTTTCCCGTGACTTGTGAGAAGCGACATGACCTGAAACCACTTTCATGGCATTCCCCTGCATAAGCACAAACATTTCTCTGAAGAAAGTTTCCTATGAAAAGCCCTAAAAATAGATATTTTGGCCTTGGCATGACTAGCCCGTTCAACTCTCGTGCTAATGGGGGAAATCCACCATAGAGGGCGCACCAACTGGTGCTCTGTCCCAGTGTCTCACTCGCGTCAAGCTTGATAAGGGATGTTTTTAAAAAATAAATGGCGGAAGTTTGATTCCAACAAACTCCTAAACAAGTCACCAAAATGAGTTGGGTGGTTTGCCTCTGGATCTCCATGTATGGGAGGTTGTTTTCCACCTATTATGGAAGCTTCCTTAGAGATAGGGCCAATCCCATGATTGTATGGAACCCAACTCCTCTTCCCCCATCTATAAAAGCTTGCTTTCTCCCTTAGCAAGCTAGCTAAACTTGTAGCAAGGAGACTATAGCTAGACAACTTTTGAGCCAAGCCGAAGAGAGATAGCTTTGTCTCGTTTCCGACAAGCTTCGTTGAGACATGCTTCGCTGTAAGCCCCACCAAAGGAAGATGAAGCGTCAGAGCTTTGGGTTGTTTCTTTCCTTTGTTATTTTAATGATAAGTGACTTTGATTATGGTTCTATTCATGCGTCTATTTATTTTATGCAATGAATTACATCCTCTCTGACTGATGTATGGTTACAGGCTTTAGATTGTACGTTGTATGTCGTTGTATCCTTTGCATGTGTGCAGGTGTTCATACGTGTCGAGATGAAGAATCGTGATCTTCCAAGTGAGGGATGGAAAGTGTCATCCTTTCTTCAACGACCATTGCGTAGGATTTGAGGTAGGCAATTCATTATGATTTTTGTCGTTTTGTAACTAGGAACCTACGTCATTGCATGACCTGATTGTTGCTAGACCCGATCTGGGCTAGTAGGGATCACCTCTGTTCGCAGAGGGGATTTACCTTTCCAAAAAACTGGTGACTCCGCTAGGGAGTTAGTTGGAGTTAGTATTGTCTCTTTCGGTTGCTTTTTGGCTTTTTCTCGATTGATTTTCTCTTTTGGTTTGCCTCCTTTCGGTGTAAAACCCCTGTTCAGCCCCAGAAGACCTGATCCACTCTCTATTTACTCTTTTTTCTTTTCCTCCCATAGTAAACTCGAATGGCGTTGTTTATAGCCTGACATTCATGCCAACTGGCACTTGCTTCTAGTTAGGCCCCCGCACCAACGCTGTTTTGGCGCAAGATACAGCCAAACAGTCATGCCAACCCTGTTTGGTGTTAGGGTTTGCTTGTTTTTGAGCCCTTTGAGCCTGATTTCTGGTCCTGGTGTCATTTTTATGAGTGATTGAGTGCCTTGAAGTCCTTTTTGACTGTGTTTTACCCTTATCCTCTGGTTTTTTTCCCTTTACCATCAGTTTTTCATTCTAGCCTTGGGGTTTCTAGGTGCTATAGTGTGCTGAGCCTCCCGTGGGAGTTTTTGATCCTTGTTTTCCCAGTCAACTTCGTTTTCACTTCTTTGCATTAGTTTTTGTTGAATTCCATTGTGTCATTGCGTTAGTTGAGTGATTTCTCTCTTTTTCATTCAAGTTTCACTTTGTCTCATTTCGAGCCTAGATTACACGGTTTGTAAGAGTATTTTTGAGATTCTTCTTTGATTTGAGGAATTTCTCCATCAGTTTGAGTTCTGATTGTGTGTGTTTGCATTGAGTGAAATTGCTTGTTTCGACTCTTTCATTGTCATTTCTCGAATTGGTTTCTTCATTAGTTTTTCATTTCGTTTGGTGCATTTTCTCTAAAACATTGAAAAATACAAAAACAAATCTCTTTGCATTTTGATTAGATTAGTGAAAATCAAAAGCTTTTCCACATTATTAATGTTATATAACTCAAAGGGAAATTTTTTTAGTTTCATTAGCGTGCATTGGAGACATTAGTGGATGTTTTGTGATCATTTTTTTGTTATTTGAGAAGCTCTCAACCTTCCCATAGTTAGCTCTTCATCGAACAAAGTGATCTATTGTGGCATGTAGTGTGCATTTAGAGGATTTTTGAGATACAACATTTGATAGGGCCTGAAATTGAAACATAATCTGAAGATAAACTATAAAATTTATTCAATTAACCTTAAGGCAACATTGAAAAATTAACGAAATATCTAGAGGTCTAGGCTAGTGACGTGTTCTAGCGTCGTTAAACCTAGTAGCTGTCGTTCGCCTTCTAGCTTTAGACAGTGCTAGTAGCGACTTGTGCTCCCCATACCATCGCGTATAGAAAGGGAGACCCCACTAGGTTGCTATCCTTTATCCGTAGGAACCTGAGTCTACCGCCTTTTACCCGTGATACATCGGACACAGCATTCGGGGAGATTACCTACACGTATGTCAAGTCCTTGGTTGATTTCTCTTTCATTTTTAAACCAAGGTGTATATGGCAGTTCACGGATCTCTGGTACACCCATCTGCCTAGATTACCAGAGTAGTCATTTCGATCTTTTCTGACTCATTAAATTTAAAAAAATCATCCAGCGCTTGTCTTTTCATGCTTGTTTCCAAATTGAAAGAGATAGAGTCATCTTTTACTTGTTTCTAGACTCTTAAAACATGAAACAGTAAAATTTTCCAGTTTCAATGTGGTAAAATTAGTCACCTGCGATCACACGCCCATTTAGAGATTGTTTTTCGACCTGTTGATTGTTTGCCTTGGTTTTTGCCTATGTGTCTTTGTTTTGATCTCTTCCTCTTTGCGTTACTGTCACAGTGGCGGAACCCTTAGTATCGTCTACTGGTAGTCCTTACACAGAAAATTCATCAGAGGTCTCTCAGTCCTCTACTGAACATCACCAGCCTATTGTATCCGAGTTTCCCGATGGGGGACCAGTTATATCTGAGCTTCCCTTTGGTGGACCAGTTGAATTCAATTGGCCCTTATCCAACGCTTGGTTTGGATTTGGAGTAGGGGAACACTTCCCTCCTCTTACATTGGGATCTCTTTTCTTGGCTGCCATTATACCTCCTAGTCCTCGCCGTCTTTTAGAAGATCTTATGGCAAGATTAGATATGGACTCACCCAGTCCTTCTCCTAGTGAGGAAATTCCTACGTCTGGTGAAGATTACCAGATTTTTCCAGAAAACATCCTCGAGTCTTCTGTCATGTCTTCACCCATTCCTTCGCTTCCAGTGGGATATAGGTCCTTAGGTCAGGTCATGGCCGCTGTGGCCTTTATGGGAATATCGACTTTGTCCACGAGGCCGGTTATTCCTTCATTAGGGATGTCACCATCGACACCTCTCATGACATCTCCTTTCATCACATCAGTACCTGTTAGGCCTACTATCTATGTAGCTGCGTCTACGCTATCACTACTTAGTCAACCAGGACCTCGTCAGTTCCTAAAGAAATTTACATAGCTTCGGCTATTCCGGAGAATATTTATCCTGAGGAGTATCGATTGTATTTACAGCTGTCGAACTCCGAGGTTGGTCAGTCCTCTCAAGATCCCAACCGTCCTTAATTTTCTCACTATGGACCGAATGGTACCCCAATCTATGTATTTCCTTATCAATATGATGAGCAGGGAAACCCCCTTCATTTTCCTGCTCCTGAGGCTTATCAGTATATTAACGATTTTCTGTCTGCCCAGGCTGGGCAACCTTCTAACCCACAAGGACAACCCTTCTAGGGAAAACCTTCAGCCCAGCTTGGTTATCTATATGACCAGCAAGGACAACCCTTACAGGGCCAACCTTCAGGCCAACAGGGATTATTGTACAGTCCACAAGGGCAGTCCTACAACCCTCAAGGTCAACCTCTACAGCCTCACTCTGTGGTCCAACTAGGGCAACTCAAGGACCCATAGACCAACTGGGGTATCAACCCGGACTGTTGTACAGTCTTGGGGGGAAAATCCATCCTTCTCAACCTTTGGTGAAACCTCAACAACCTCAGTTTCCAATTGGTCCGAATGTTGCACAACCAGGGCCATCTTATGGTCCTGTCACAGGTCAACCTAGTTATCAGGCACAACCTGGCCCTCTCCCGCCATCAGGCCAACCTGCTCAGCTAGGGCAGCCTGGTGTCCTTAGTCAACTAGGTCAACCTGTTCAACCAGGACAACCTGTTCAGCCAGGCCAGCCTGTTCAACTAGGGCAGCCTACACAGCCAGGTCAACTTGTTCAACCAAGACAGCCTGCATATCCAGTTAACCCTGCTCAGCAACCGATCTATTCTATGCCACAGCCGAACCCGCCTATGCACCCAACTTATCAGGCTCAGTAGGGCCCCACTTACCAGTAGCCTGCTCGACCCCAAGGCGGCTATTAACTTCAAGGTTAGTCTCGACCAATTTACAACTCGCCCCAAGGTTCTTACCTTCAACAACCAGGTTATACTTATACTCTGCAGTCAAATCCATACACTGCTCAAACGAGGCCCACGTATAATCAGGGTAAATACCCTGGTTATCAACCCCCGTACCCTGGTTATCAGCAATTGTATCAACCCAATTATAAGGCTTATACCCCCTATGGTCAGAATCCTCCAGGACAGAACCAATGGGGGAAAAATCATGCTCAACCAGGTTGGAGTACATGTACAGGTCCTTATCGAGGACCTGACATGCATTTTAACCCTCAGCTACCTTTCCTCACCACGTTGGAATTACCGGATGTATCTAAATTGACCAATGATCCGATTCTTCACAATCCGTATTGGCCTCCGGTTCTGACCAAGGTACCAGGTGACTATCCCAAGTTTGAGGGTAAAGCTGGAGAAGACCCCCAAGCCCATGTCACGACCTACCATTTGTGGTGTTCTTCGAACTCTTGGGTGGATGACTTGATTCGTCTATGCCTTTTCCAGTGCACTCTTACCAGCGCTACTGCTAAATTGTACATAGAAATACCCCGCGGTATTTTTCAAGACTTTAATACTCTAGCTATGGCATTCCTGACACATTTCCAGTTACCGGTTCGTTATGAAGCTGGGACGCATCTCTTGAGTTCTCTGAAGCAGGACAAAGCCACTCATATTTTAGATCATATTCACGAGTGGAGACGTCGTCGTCATCTGATCAAGTTTGATATTCCTAATCAGCTTCTAACTCACTGGTTCACTACCTCCTTTGTTAACAAGATCACACATGAAATTGCTATGGGGGCATGTGTAACTAAGGAACAAGCCATCGCTTGTGCCCAGTACCTTGATTTGGTGTACTCTCAGTCCGGTATGTTATATGATATCTTGAATGATGCCTCGCAGCCAGGGACCTCTAAAGCACCACCTACCCCATCGGTTGACGGTTTTATTGGTTCCATCTCTCAGACTTCTCGTAAGTCTTCGAATGGGAAGCAGAAGTTGAATTCTTCCAATAATTCTGCTCCTCCTGCCACTCCAGATTCTGGTAAGACCATAGAGGTCAATGCTGTTCAGGCCAATCCTGTGGAAAATACCTCCAAAGGAAAGAATAAGGGCAAATGAAAATTCAAATCCAATGCCCCGAAACCAGAATCCTCTAAACCACGTGCTGATGATGGTTCGTAATGAAAACCGAAGTACCCTTGCCTGATCTGTGATGGAGACCAGTACACCAAAGATTGTCCCCGATGATCCGAGGTTAGTCAAATTCTCAAAGGCCCTAAGGGAACTCCAGTAGTTCTTAAGGAACATTTTCCATCTCAGCAGACCCAGATGGTTGAGCAGCCTTCACCATCTGCACCATTCGGGTCCCAAGTTTTCATGATGAACAGTGCTGCACCTGTTTTAATTTCCACTCGTTTGAAGGATTATGCTGGATCACACCAAGCAGCTAGGAAGGAAGTCATTGATGGCCCGTCTCCCCCACTTACCTCTGGTTCTTTAGAAATTGAGAAGCCCAACGCTAAACCCGTTGTATGGCCACCTTCCAAAGGTGTTCGAAAATATTCCTATAATCCAAACGACCGTGCCCCTCAGCATTATAGCATTGTTGAGGATTTGGCACAAGCGCCTTCTGCAATGTCTGTGTTAGAAGTGCTTCAAAGTTGCCCATCATAATGGAAAGCTCTATTATCTACAATTGGTGGAATTGATCCTGCCGATTCTAGTCTTCTCACCTTCATTCTAGAGAATTTTGTCCCTTGACTGCCACATCAAATTGCCCTTGTTATAAAAGTCAGTATCAATGGCCTCAACATTCACAGAGCCATTATGGATGAAGGTGCCTCTACCTATGTTATGTTATTTGCTTGCTGGAAGGCCATTGGCTCTCCAACCCTTACTTCATATCCCAATGCCCTTGAGGCATTCGATGGCAGGGAATTAAAACCCTTGGGTGTTCTCGTGAGTTTACCGATCACATTACAAGGTAAGACAGTCAATGTTGAAGTAGAAGTGGTTGATGCCAAGCTCAACTATAATATTCTACTTGGTCACAGCTGGACCCACGCCATGCTATGTGTTCCGTCCACCCTCTTCTGGCTTTTGAAGTTTCCACATGAGGGAAATATTATTACAGTCGATCAGTTGTCTTTCTTTATCTCGTCCTCTGAGAAAAATGTGCCATATGTGGATCAAATTCCTAATCCCCCCGACAGTGTAAGACCTGGTCTTTTCAAGGACCTCGTTCTCATGGGTATTTTTCCCATGCCACCACCGAACACCATTCAAGTCAACATGATCTCTAGGTCAGATGACCCATGGATTATCCCTTCTCATGAACAGGTGACCTATTTTGGAGAATCGATACCTCTGACTCCAGTTGAAATCAATTATTGTGAAATCGTTGCTGGATCAGATCCTTCTCCTCCTGAAAATGCTCCTTTGAGCATGGCTCTAGATGTTTATTCCCAATCCCCTTGGCTCGGCGATGCAGATTCTCCTGATCCTTTGAGAGAAGTCTTTCTGTTTGATGAAGTTATCGTTGAGACGATGTCTCTTGAAGATCTGCCATGGAGCGATGGACATCATCATTCCTCGTTCATGCCTAGCCGGGGGGCAATGTCTAATTTTCTAGAGTGCTTTGCATCTCAGGTTCCCTCTCCGCCTCTCCAAACCCCAATATTGACTCATGAGGTTCTTTTGGAAGGAAATATGAGTAATATCACCCAAACAATGCCTATCGACATCTCCGTTAAACCGAGTGTTGTCGAGAACATTCATGTGGGAGTTACTTGTTCTCCCGAAGAGATTCAAGTATACACTAGCCTTTTCTACAAATTCTGAGATGTTTTCAGATGGTCCTATGAAAAAATGCCTGGGATCGATCCCAGTATAGTCATGCACGAAATTCCCACCTATCCTAGTGCGAAGCCTGTGCACCAGCGTCTACGCCCAGTGCATCCTCAAAAAGCTGCAACTATAAAAGCAAAAGTTGAGAAACTTCTTAACGCGGGCTTCATATATCCAATTCCCCTCACGGAATGGGTTTCCAATATTGTCCCTATAGATAAGAAGTAGGGCACAATTCGAGTCTGTGTTGACTATAGAGACATCAATCGTGCTTGTCCTAATGAAAACTATCCCACCCCCTTTATAGATCAGATCATTGATGATTGCGAGGGAGTGAGATATATTCCCTCATGGACAGCTTCTCAGGTTATAATCAAATTAATATTTTACCCTCTGATCAACATAAGATTGCCTTCATTTTTCCATGGGGCACGTTTGCCTATAAGAAGCTCCCGTTCGGCTTGAAAAATGTTGGATCCACCTTCCAACGCGTAATGTCCTACGCCTTTCATGACATACGTCACATTTTTCAGCCGTATCTAGATGACCTCCCAACTCATTCATCTCGGCACGAAGACCATTCTGAACACCTTCACTAGATTTTTCTCCGCTGCAGATGTTACAATATCAGGCTTAATCCTCATAAGTGCATCTTCTGCATTGATTTTGTTCGTCTTTTGGGATTCACTGTCTCTAAAGATAGAATTCGCCTTGACCCCATCAAGGTCGAGGCTATTGTCAATATCCCATCCCCATCCTCATTGCATCAACTTCATAGTCTTTAGGGGAAAGCAAATTTCTTACGTCGCTTTATCCTGAACTATGCAGAAGTGGCCAAAGGGTTTACTCGAATTCTAAAACACGACGTTCCCTTCCATTGGGACAAGATTGCTCAGCAATCCTTCGATAAACTTAAAAAATTACTCGTCAATGCTCCATTAATAGGTCCTCCCAACTACCATCGCGATTTTACCCTCTATTTGGTTGCTGCATTTAGCACCATTGCCATGTTTCTGGTCCAGGATGACAATGACGAAAATGAACATGTAGTTTACTATCTGTCTCAAAATCTTCTCGACACTAAAACGCGTTATGCCCATGTCGAGAAGTTGGCAATGGCTGTGGTCCAGGCCATTCAACTATTTCGCCATTACATCCTATTGCACATGGTAACCGTGATTTCCGACTGCAACCCCATGACTTACATTTTGTCTCGACAATTGCTGGGGGGCAAGTACTCCAAATGGATTTTCATCCTTCAGGAGTTCGATTTGGAGTTCACTACTACCAAATCGACGAAGTCACTGGTTTTTTCTGATCTCATCTTCTCCCTCCCCACTGACTCTGTTCCATCTCAATCCGAGGATCATATCCCGGATGAAACTCTCTTTCTTATTAGCACTCATGATCCATGGTACGGTGACATCATCATGTACCTTCAGACATCTACCTTCCGGTCCGAGTTGAGGAAGGATGCTCGACGTCGCATTCGGCATCAATCGCAACCATATCACATTGTCGGAGATACCTTATATTGTGTCGGAGTCAATTCTGTGATCCACTGATGTTTGACCTTGGAAGAGGCTGAGAAAGTCCTGAATGATTGTCACAGTGGTCCCTGTGGTGGTCATATGTCTGGTTATGCTACTGCCTAGAATATTTTGCATGCAGGTTACTTCTGGCCGTCTATATTCAAAGACTATATTGTTGCAGTACGAAAGTGTCATGCGTGCCAGATCTTTCAATGAAATATGCGTACGCCACCCCTCCCTTTACATCCTATCATTACCGTAGGCATTTTCACCAAGTAGGGAATTGATTTTATGACATGTAACCCTCACTCGGCCGGGGGGCATGCTTATATCATCGTTGTCATAGAATACTTCACCAAGTGGGCCAAGGCGATGCCTACATTAGCTGCCGATGGTAAAACAGCTTCTCAATTCATTTTCAACCATGTGATCACACGTTTTGGAATTCCTCAAGCCATCGTCACCGATCATGGCACTCATTTTCGGGACTACATGATGGCAGATCTGACATCGAAGTTGGGCTTGCATCACGACAACTCAATGCCATACTACCCTCAGGCAAATGGCCAGGTTGAGGCCGTGAAAAAAGTACTTGTCACGATGCTTCAACGAACAATTGGTATTCACAAATCCAACTGGCATAACCAATTGTTCTTAGCTAGGAACCCATCCATTTCCAACTGGCATAACCAATGGTCATTGTTCAGTTAGGAACCCATCCATTTTAAGAATGTATCTATGTATTTGTTTACTGGAATTTTTTTTTGATTACATTACATATCAGCATATACCCAGACTAATGAATGTGTTAACAGATGCAGTAGCTAACATGGTATTAGATAGACATTTACGCAACTTGTAAAAAAAACATCATCATATGTGAAAAAGATCCATGCAGAAATAGATATACATATATATATATATAGATATATATATGTCGAAATGTTTGCAGTTTGTGTGCATCACATAAAATCCAAAAATATACATGTCTGTTTTAATAATACCCAGAGACAACATGTCTCTCAAAAAATATGAAAATGAAAAGCCTAGATGACTAATCAGCATGGTGCTCATGGTAGCATGTTATTGGCCGCACCAATCCCCTCAATAAAGGATGAAGGCGACTAGGAACCCCCACAGTGTTCCTCTGAGAAGCCATAGGGACATCTACTAGGCGAGCATAATCGGGAATCCCATGGGCGATTCCCTCCAAGTTCTAAACTAGCTCGTTCCCCTCGCCCCCCTCACCTTGAGGGTCATAGGTGAGAGGGGTCCTTCGAGCGATCGGCGACATCCCGGCGGGCCTCTCTGGGCCAACATCTGCATACATATAGGATTGATTGTTAGAACATGCATGTATACGAAAAAATCATAAAATTCATAAAATCAAAAAGAGTCTTACCCAACTCCTCATCCTAGTCCTCTCCTTCTGGGAGTGGAAGGTCTGGGTCTCCTGTGAAGTCAGTACTGGCATAGGGCCAGTACTCTATGACGATCAACTGTCACCGAAGCCATACGAAGAACTCGAGCCACCATGACATTTGCTGGCCCCATCTTGCTCTGGGCATTAGTGCTGCCCATCAAGCCATCCATGGCTCTCTCAATGGTGGATCTGTGAATATCGCCCCCTGGCCCTAGAAAATAGGTAGCCGTTCGAGGATGAATGATACCAAGATAAACCCATACCAAAACTGCTTCAGTTTGGTCCTTTTACACTTTGTCAATTGCCATTTGATATTCATGGTTACGGCTATAGCCCAATCAAATAATGTCAGCTTCATACATTCTGATGCCAAGAGGAGCTGTGTTTTAGTAGCCTCGTGTGGTGCTTGCAACCCCGCAGCTTTCGTGATGGTATGGAGCACCACTATGAGTGCTAAATCAGGAACAATGTGAATGTCAACTTTCCCACTACCTGATCCTGTTTGTGCCCCCGGGCACACTCTCTCCATGACCATCGACATATTTTCGCCAGAAGGCCTAGTACCTGTCATGATCAGGACTGGACCTCTCCGAGACAAGCCAGTGATGAAGTAAACATCAGATACTTCGAGTTCTAGCACTTGGTCTCGAAGCCTAAACTTATCTTCATTCTCATCCCAGATACTGATCAAGTATTGCAACAATTCAGGTTGTGCCCTGAGACATGGTGTTAAGAAGTACTTCTTCAAACCGCAATCCAGGAGAGCATTCATGCATTGCTCATTCCCCATTTCCATTTCATCTTCCTCACTGTGCTCCCTTTCTTTCCATTTGATCACCATTGTGGCTTTGTACCTGCACCAAAATGGTCACAAGCACTTCATTAGATCCCTTGGGCATTCAAAAATCTAGTTGATTGGTTCATTTTTTGTAAAAATTGAGCAGAAAATAAGGTTTCATGGTTGGCGTGACTATTTTGCTAACTGTCACGCCAATTGGTGCGACCCCTTTGCAAAAAGAACTCAATTGGCGTGGGTCCGTGCCTCATACCTGCACCAATTATGCGAGCCCTAGATTTGCAAATTCCTCCTTCAGGGATCCCAAATCACAATGGAAAAATATAAAAAATGAATTGAAACATAGCTAATGGAAGCGCCTCTTACCTAGAAAAGACGGGATTCATAATGATGCACTAGATCGTCCACAATCGTCACCGCAAGTTTGTAAGGAAAAACTCACTGTTGCTCTCCACAAGAGGTAAAAAGTAAAAAGTGAATATGTTTTTACTATTTTGGTCATATTTATAACTTTTCAAAATCAAATTAGGTTTTGAAGCTTATTTTCCAATATTTTATCATATTTTGTCGAAAAATGGGTTTTATGCTTGCTTTTTGTGCAACGACAGGTTTTCATGCGACTGGGACGACAATACGAGTTGTATTTTATACTTTTTTAGACTCGGTAAAAACACAAAAAATTCACTATTGGAGTCATCTTTCAGCTCTTTTTTGACTCTCTAAAAATGAAAATATTGCCGAGTCACTTGTGGTTTTGATCTCGTTAAATTGGTTGCGAAACGACATCTACCCATTATACATTTACCCCTTTTTCAGGATGGGGTAGATTATTTATGAAAAAGGAATACCCTAGCCTATCACAACTAGGAGGTTTTCGCAGACAAAATTTTCTACCTTTTCGGATCTGAGGAACTATCTACAAAAAGGGATTATTGGAGTTTACTTTTCCACTGTATTTTCAAACTCTCTAAACATGAAAAGATGCTGAGTTCTTCCTTTGTCAGACTCATTAAAACCTGATGACATCGGGCTCCGTTGTAATGATGATACTCGAGTTCCTCCTTCCTAGGGATCGTTAAATGTACTAGGTTGGATTTGTCCAAAGGACAAACTTATATCGCAATCATATGCTATCCCCTTCAAGCTTGTTTCCAAAAATAATTGGGGTACTCGCCAGAAATGGTGGGGAAAAATGGAACCAGTATCATCGTCGTGTCGACAGTATGTCGCTCTTGAACATGGCACTTGTCTGCATTCGTGTTGGGTTGGGGACATCTCATCTCATTCTCTGCTTGCCTCCGTGGGTTTGGGTAATCCTTTTTGACTGCTCATCTGCTCTTTTCCTTATCATCATGACCTCAGATCCTTTGATGTCAAATACTACCAAATCCAGTGTCGTGCCATCGATATGTTCAAGAGAATTTGACCTCTGCAATTTTCAACCTCCCTCTGATTCTCTATTGATCCTGATTCACAAGCATTATGTTCCTCTATCTCGTGTCGATGATGTGGGAAACATTATGGCCCACCTTCAATCAAGGTCACTTCCTGTCGACTTCAGCTCATTATCCAGGAAGCTGATCTAGGGACTCCCTTCCAGTACCTTGGAGCCTGCATGCCTCAAAAGGTAGGTTCTTCGCATTCGATGCAAGGTTTTCATCATTGGCCTTCGATCGAATGACTCTG
Organism: Pinus albicaulis; assembly: GCA_034641835.2. Classification (NCBI taxonomy): domain Eukaryota; kingdom Viridiplantae; phylum Streptophyta; class Pinopsida; order Pinales; family Pinaceae; genus Pinus; species Pinus albicaulis. The sequence continues at coordinate 318,418,689 of CM076577.1, forward strand.
CAGGTGTTTGACGCCAGCTCACTGTTCACATTCTGTGGATTGTACCTATAGTACCTTGAGGGCCATCATCCTTATTGGTGGTTCCTCTCGCATTTGTTAACGACTTTCATTATTGGCTGGTAATCAGATGATTTTCTTGCATGTTCGACTTCAGCTCACATATTCACATGCTTGAACTTGTACTATGTTCGGGTCGAGATGGAGTGCAAGACCCTGGATTTTGTCTGATGAAATCCAGGCTACGGATTTTTTTGGATTATCATGATTGGTTACATGACTCATTGATTGGATGGATGCGACCATACCTGAGTCTACTTGTTTATCCTACTTTACTGGATGGCTGCGTCCATACCTTGGATCCTGATTATTGTACAGTCTATTATGGATGGCTACGCCCATACCACATATCATGTATCAGAGATATTAGTTGTACTTGTATGCAGGTCTTAATATGGCAGTGTTTTCAGTTGGGGATGTTCTCATAAAGCATTTCACCCCTCCCTCTCTCTCGTTCCTCATGCTTTAGGGATTTGTCACCGTCTCCACAATCCCCCATCCTGCACATTGGAGGGCTTTTCCCGTGACCTGTGAGTAGTGACATGACCTGAAACCACTTTCATGGCATTCTCCTACATAAGTGCAAACATTCCTCTGAAGAAAGTTTCCTATGAAAAACCCTAAAAATAGATCTTTTGGCCTTATCGCGACTAGCCCTTTCAGCCCTCGTGCCAATGGGGGAAATCCACCATAGAGGGCGCACCAATTTCCGCTCTGTCCCAGTGTCTCACTCGCGCCAAGCTTAATAAGGGATGTTTTTAAAAAATAAATTGTGGAAGTTTGATTCCAACAAACTCCTAAGCGAGTCACCAAAATGAGTTGGGTGGTTTGGCTCCAGATCTCCATGTATGGGAGGTGGTTTTCCACCTATTATGGAAGCTTCCTTAGAGATAGGGCCAATCCCATGATTGTAGGGATCCCAACTCCTCTTCCCCCATCTATAAAAGCTTGCCTTCTCCCTTTGCAAGCTAGCTGAACTTGTAGCAAGGAGATTATAGCCAGACAACTTTTGAGCCAAGCCGAAGATAGAGAGCTTTGTCCCTTTTCTGACAAGCTTTGTTGAGACGTGCTCTGCTGTCAGCCCTGACAAAGGAAGATCAAGCGTCAGAGCTTTGGGTTGTATCTTTCCTTTGTTATTTTAATGATAAGCGACTTTGATTATGGTTCTATTCATGCGTCTATTTCTTTTATGCAATGATTACATCCTCTATGACTGATGTATGGTTACAGGCTTTAGATTGTACGTTGTATGTCATTGTATCCTTTGCATGTTTGCAGGTGTTCAGACGTGTCGAGCAGAAGAATCGTGACCTGCCAAGCGAGGGACGGAAAGCGTCATCCTTTCTTCAATGGCCATTGCGTAGGATTTGAGGTAATTCATTATGATTTTTGTCATTTTGTAACTAGGAACCTGTGTCATTGCGTGACCTGATTGTTGCTAGACCCGATCTGGGCTAGTAGGGATCGCCTCTGTCTGTAGAGGGGATTTACCTTTCCAACAACATGTTCTAGATGTCAGTGGTTAGATCATATAAACTTAGAAATCAAATAACATGAAATCAACTATAACAATATCATAACATGTATAAAATCATTAAATATCACGACATCAGGAACATGACATAGCTTATTTATTGATGTATGTAAAAGATGTGGAGGAATACCACCCGATTCAGCCACGAATCCAAGCGAAAATGTCCTCCGGATCCGTCCATCCCAAAGAGGTGAACATCTCAAAGAGGGAAACAAGGGTTTCCACAACCTAGGAAGTGGAGGAGGCACAGGGATAATTATGATTGATCAAGAAATAAATGGCTATAGTATCAATCCTTATCTCTCTCTCCCCTTTAGGAATTTCCATGAGGTGTAGTTATACTTCCTCAAAATAGTTTTTTCAGCTGGGAAACAATTTGGCCATGGGCTCCTATAGGTAGGCTTCCAATGTAACCCCGTAAAACCCACCCAGAAAATAGGGAAATTTATATTTTTTCTTATTTTAATTATAGACGCAGGTTGGGTATAACTAGACTTGCATCTTCATGTACTTTTGAGAGGGCAGAGTCCCGTAAGAAATTCAAAATAATGTTTTTTGGGTAAAGGACCAAGTCTGAAGGGAAAGGGTTTCCAAGGCCAATACATATAACATCAAGTATACATAGGTGATAAATGATGTTATAACAGATGCCCCCTATTATATGAGATCAGAAGGGGTACCTGATGGCCAAAATGTATTATGTGTATTAGAATAATCTTGTGAGGACTTGAGAGAACTTCACCAAATTTCAGCCTGCCAAAAACCAATGGAAAAGATCAGAATGCAAGCTCATGTCTAAGGTGGGCATACCCATGCTCAGTGAAATTAAAGCATGTCCACATATAAAGTATGGAGCGGATCTAATATGTATACAAGTACAACAAAAACTGCAAAGTACATAGTGGATCATTTGATCACAGCCTCAAAAAGTACGTATCAGAGTCATGTCATAGTATCACATATAGAAGAACTGATCAATGATGCTGAGAAATATATTTGATCACTGAAGTCACAAAATTGAATCTCCAAGTATCGAATAATAAGTAGTGAAATAATGGTACTGCACGCAACTCGGGTGCCAACATATAAGATGATGTTGTGATGAACTGCAACATATAAGGTGGATGGTATCACTGGAGGAAAACTAAAGGAGCTATCAAAGTGAACCAAAGCATGTTGATGCAAACCCGAGGTCTTCACCAATCACCATGGTACAATTAGACACTATGGGAAAAAATGAGCTGAAGTCGACCATGAGAGAAATTGTTTGATTACTGGTCATTAATGTATACCATTAACAAACGTGAGACACATAATCAATAATAATGATGAGAGTCAAGGTACCTGAGTACAATCTAACAAGTGTGGATGAATAATTTAAAGTCGAACACTTGAGAGAATCTACCAATCAGGAGACATTGATGTATTCTCATTGTTGATAGCGAAGGAGTCTACCACTTATGACTATAAAACCTAAGGTAATGAAAAATGACTCTATACCTTGTTCCCAGAGAAATGTGTTAGAGTCGATGGGAGAATATCTGCTGGAATGAAGGCATTAAGGAATCCCACATCAATCCAGCACAAGTGTAACCCGCAGGCCAAAATTTGGAAGGAATCGCATGAATAATGATGAAGTAACCAAACCGAAGCATGTTTCCAATGTACACAAAATGTAGCTAGCACACGACAGAAACCCTCTGAACCAACCAATAATGAAATCTTACATAGAGGTGAGGAATCCACCAATAGGATCAAATGGAAACCTAGGTACTGCACAAATCTCAATGTGTGATATTGAAAGCTTACGTCGAACACAAGGGAAGCCACTCAGTCAAAGACCCATGATGTTGATCAAATGCCGCTCACAAGGTCACCTATCAATGATGGAAATAGGGCCAGGGTGCGGCTCTAGGTGTACTCTCAGAGAAATTTGTTGAAGTTAATAAGAGAAAACCCACCAACAAGAATTAAATGGAGACCTTCTTAAATAGCACGAGAAAAGGACCAAAAAATTGATGTGATAGAAAATAACTCTAATAGACTAGGGATGGCCGATTGAAAAATGAGTCGAGAGACACCACAAAAAGGTTGACTTAGGTTTACTTCCCTTGAGCAAAAGCACGACTCAAATGTGACTATATGGAAGCATATGATAACTTTGTATAATATTGTCACGCAAGAGGCATGAAAAAAACCTCCATATGATTGGAAGCAATAACCAACTGGGGGAGTACTCACTCAATAACAAGGTTATGGCTCTCCTAAGTCAAACTAAAGCCCATCCCAATGGAGAAAATAATTTTCTTTTTGTGATTTGTTCAAGGGCGACATAAATTAATTTTAGCTGCCATCAAATATGGAAGTAATGTCCCATTCCCGCTCTTTTTTGTATATTTAATTTTTGTGTTTTTCATATTAAAATCCTGAAAAGAATAAAATAATTCCTATAGTAAAGTGGATAGAAAATTTGTCGGGAAACAGATGCACTAGTTCCTGGGATAGGAACAATCCTATGCTCAATGAAAGGTGGCTAAACTGGTAAATGAAACTTAGAGGAATGTTTTGTCCACAGGAAAATGTGTCAAGTTGCAAACGCTAAATGATTGCAAGGCTGATTTTGCAGAAAGACATGGTCAAAAAGTTGTCTTATACACGAGTACAAGTGAAGCTGACTTAAGGCCAAGAGATACAAATGGTCAACATGCAATGCAATAAAAAAACTAAATAATATGGATCCTCTAGGGTATAAATCCATAAATATAGTGAAGAAGAAGAATGAAGCTTCATCGCATAGGTCATGGTGGGACTAAAGAGGACTCCCGAGCCTACACATTTTTTGGAGCATGTGCAACATATGCTAGCAATGATCTAACTAGGAATCCCATGTAAACGATGGCTCTACCACCATATCATGAATTTATAAATCGGCGAGTGAAAATGGTTTTAATAATCATAACATGATGGGATTGACCCTATGGAAAGATATCAGTATGGAGGCAAAATTGACAAAATGCAACAGAAAGGGGATTTCCATAACCTATATGCCAGTTTTGAAAACAATACATGCCATGACGGGTCAATGGTCATGGAATCAAAGTAGTAAAAATCATCTCAAAATATTTAATTGGTCCTGAAAACAACCTATCCTAGCACTTGCAAGCCAGAAGAAAGTTCAACAAATTCAAAAAGTAGATACAAACTTTATGAAATTGGGTTTCAATTTTTTTTTGAAATTTGGGCATAAATATACCTTTTTTTTACATTTTTCATTTGTACATTGGTCAATTTCAGAAAAATGCTCTGGAGAAAAAATCCACCAAGTTCAATTTGTCCAATTTCTTAGTCGGATCACCGCGAATTTTCCAGGTAATCCCCTCAAACTCATTCCTAATGAATTTATTTATCAATCAAAGTAATTTTCAGATGATTTGACCATAGGAATCAGATTTTTATATTAGCCCTCTGCGTATACGCGAGTTGACTATACTGAAGTTGTGTATATACATGACTGTGTATAAAAGAAACCCGCATATGCGCAACACAATTTTTTAAATCAAATATTTAATGGATGAAAATTTTGATTGATGTAAGATGACTATCATTTGGAGAGAGAGGGAACACAATGCCATTGATAATGAGGTAATGGAAGATGCTTTGTCACTGAAAGTGCTCAGAGGATGTGGATTGTTAAAATTCTTCAAAATTCCAAATATGAAGACAAACAAAAAATTTCTTGAAATGCTTGTGTCTTACTGGGAGCCCGAAGAAGATGCATTTATGATTGATCAGATACATCTGTGAATTGAGATAGAAGACATATACTTCATCACTGGAATTTCTCGAAGAGGAGAGCCAATAAACTTGCAGGGGAAGGCCCTAGGAGGACTGAATGTAGAGTATTACATCTGAATATATTGCTCAACAGATACTTAGAAGGCTGGGACTCAGATCCCAATTAGATATGTAGAGGGATTACACATGAAAATCCTTATTTTCACTATTTTCAGAGTAGCCAGATCAACATCACTACGCCAAGCCTCATGAGCTACCATGAGTTTGGAAACTGATTGCCTAACGACACTGTATGATTGGTGCACAAATTTACTAATCAATTTGAAAACACAATTGACTTCAATTCAGAAGGGTAAGACCAAGCGCTTCAGATATGGGACTATCCTTTGCAATTTATTTTTCGAGAGACTACCTGGGCTTCGACCCAAAGGATATCAATAATCAACAGCCCAAGAGATCCACGCATAACACAGTGGGTTGATATAATGAAGAGACTAGGGGGTGGCGAGGTCCCTAGGACTACCTTTGATGATGAGTTCTTCTTGTGGTGGCGAGAAAAAGTGATCACCATTGAGGATTAACCCTATGTAGGTATGGACTTCAGGGTATACCTAGATCTACCACTTCCACCAAGAGCTGCATGGGGAGCAATTGGTAAGATTACATTTAATGATTTTCGATTTTTTTTTATTTTTTGGATTTTTGAAAAATATGAAATGAAAATATTTCTGATAGGACGATGTACTTACAAAATTATTTATCATGACACAGATGTTGGACTAGTAAGATCTGAGGGTCTTCTGAGGCATATGCGTCGAGGAAGAGAGGCAGAAAATGTGACAGGAGATCTTAAGGGAGTCCTTCGCACCATACACAGGAACTTGGAGGGTTTAACCCGCCAAGTGCCTATGGCTACAGTGGAGGATCTACCAGAAGCCATTCAGAGATGCGTGGTTGGTGTACCATGGGATTGGTTGTGACTATTCCGACATGTGAAAATTTTCATAGCCTTCTTTCGGGATGCTCATTTAGGGTAGGGCCCTCAGACATAGATTTTAGGATGACTGGATGGCTTCATCTTTTTTGAGATAGACATGATCGGGCATAAGCCCTAATTTTGTAGGACATTAATGTCCAATTTTGTATATTTTTTAACATATGACTTTTATCTATATACAGGTGATTTGGTGATGTGACTCTCATATATACAAATTACAATGTTTATTGATGATTTTTGATGTTTAATGTGATGGATGGATTATATGCCAATCGATTTCTTGATTAGCTAATGAATCAACGGATAGATTTTCTGATTGTGCAATATGGATATATGTAATGTAATTAAATGATCTCTGTAATAAAAGCACTCTAAAAAAAAATGCGATATAAATAGGGATCTCTAAAATGACAGATTTTATTCAATTGAGACACCACCAGTTATGAGTTCGAGTACACTAATAACAAACCAAGATCAAGAGATATTGGTTCAGACAGTATATTGACCACATTAGTATATTCTGCAACATTATTTGAAGCATGACCAATACATATGCCACTTGAGACAAACAACTGACCGGATGGATAGTAAATTACCCAATTCGTGGAAGCCAAATTCCGGGTATGTCAACTAGCACCATGGACAAAGCCTAAATAGGTCATATCATCCATAGATACCTGCCAAGGCAGATCAAAAATATCAATGTCACAATGAAACCAATAGACATATATGCACAAAAAATACAATATGTACAAACCAAAGAAAATTCTAGGTAGAAGCCTAGGCATAATACTTCTTAAGATAGAGCCCATTTATGGGCTCCACCAACTTGTTTCCATTAAAATAAACAAAATCATAAGCTCCCTTTTTAAGGAATCTTTTACAATGAAAGAATCATACCACATGGATTTAAACTTACCTGCCCCTAAGGCATCCTTGTCCTGATCATATACCAGGACAAGGTCACCTTCAAAGAAAACACTAGGTCGCACCGTTTTATCATACTGAACCTTCACTCTTTTCTTATGAGCCTCGTTAATCATGGAAACATCTCGATGCTACTCATCAAGACGTTCTAGATAAAAAATCCATTCTTCAAGATTGGTAGTGTTTGGAAGAATATCAAAAACCAGCTTAAGGGAAGGAATCTCACATTCCACAGGGAAGATTGATTCCAATCCCTAAACCAGTTGAAAAGGAGTGAAATCGGTTGCAGTCTTAACTGACATCCAATATGCCCAAAACGTAGGATACAACACGATGTGCCAATTGGATCTAGCTTTATTGATCTTCCTTTGGAGGATAACCTTCAAGGATTTATTCACGGCTTCGACTTGCCCATTGGCTTGAGAATAATAAGGAGATGAATTCTCCTGCCGAAAACCTAACTTTAGCCATCATGGAGTTTTGAAAATGATTTCCATGGTCAATGAAAATATCTTAAAGAATACCAAAGTGAGAAATGACTTGGTTGAAAAGAAATAGGGATGTTGTTTCACCGTCATTCGAAAAAGTAGGCATAGCCTCAGCCCACTTCGTGAAGTAGTCCACTGCTACAATGATGTACTTATGACCCTTTGCCGGAGGCACGTTACAATTTGTAAAATCTATTCCCCACTTTGTGAATAGACCGATGGTAATAATAGGGAAGAGAGGATCTAAATGAGTGTGCATATTCCGAGTATAAACTTGACAAGGATGACATTTTTTGATTGCTTCAACACAATATTTGAAAATTGAAGGCCAAAAATATCCAACACGCATAATTTTTTGGGTTGTGGCAAGCCTAGATAAATGACCACCACAAGCTCCACTGTGGCAAGAATTCAGCACAACCTCATCTTCTTCTAGGGTTAAGCAACGTTTAAGGATTGAATCATCCCTGCGACAATATAAAGTGTCACCGATGATAAGATATCTTTTCACCGAGTGACGCAATTTTCGACGCTCATCCTTTGAAAAAGTGAAGGGAAGCTTTGAAGTCTGGAGATATACAATAATATCTTGATACCAAGGATCTTGTGAAGAAATAAGGAAAATATCTTCAGTAGGGAATGATTCCTCATAAACTATTTCTTCTCCATAAGGAAACTCATAGATTAATTATGAAAATATCAATGATTTCTTGGATTTAGCAGACAAGAACTTGAGATAGTATTCTTGTAAAATGACAATCCATCTATTATATTTTCTCCCAATCACTCGCCTACTGAGAATGAATTGAAATAGATTGATGAATTCCAAAAATAATTTTTGCAAAGAAAATTATAATGCCTAAGTTGTTGGACAACATGGATTGCTTCCAAAGCTAACTTCTTGATCAGAGAATATGGAAATTCAGAACCTACCAAGCCTCGACTTAGGTAATAAATCACATTCTCAGATAGAGCATCGTCCTCTTGAACTAGAACCATCCCTATGGTTGATTCTGCCGTGATGAGCTACAAAAGGAAATCTCTGCTATAATAAGGTGGAATCAATAAAGGAGTAGAGGTTAATGCCTTTTTGAAAGCATCAAACGTGCACTGAGCAAAGTCATCCCACCAAAATGGAATTCCATTTTTCAAAAATCTCATAAATCCTTTCGTAATATCAACATAGTTAACGATAAATATCCTCAAGAAATTGGATTTTCCTTGGAGACTTTGAAGTTGACGAATGGTAGACAGGGGAGGAAATTGAAGTATTGCCTCGATATTGAAAGGATCTACACAAATCCCTTTAGTAGACACAATGAATCCCAAAAACCGACCAGATGTGATTACAAAAACACACTTATTCAGATTCAACTAGATTTTATAAGGATGACATCTCTCGAAAATCTGTCAAAGATGATGAGTATGATCAATTAAGCTTCGAGAACGAGCAACTAAGTCATCCAAATAAGCTTCGATGATATTCTTGATATCATGGAAAGCATAAGACATGGCCCACTAGAAATTGGCTCAAGCATTTTTAAGACCAGAAGGCATCTTATTATATGCAAAATTACCCCAGGGGCAAATAAAAGCAGTCTTATGTTGATCTTTAGGATGGATAGTAATTTTATTGTATCCCAAGAAATCGTCCATGAAGGATAAAATACCATTCCCTAGACCTTCATCAATAATCTAATAAATAAAGGGTGTGGGGTTATTATCTTTAGGACATGCCCTATTTAAATCTCTGAAGTCTATGCACACATGGATCGTTCCTTGTTTCTTGTCCATGGGGACTAGATTAGAAATCCATTTAGTCAAAGGAACAAGGTATATAAAACCCGCCTTAAGTAGCTTCTCAACCTTGGCCTTGATAGCTACAAATTTCCTAGGATTGTCCGATCAAATATTTTTCTGTATAGGCTTAGCATTCTCATAAGTATTGATCTCATGCTGTGAAATATATGGATCAATTCTAGGCATTTCCTCATAAGAACAAGAGAACACATCATGTAATTTTTTAAAAAGATCGGTATAGATCTGAATCTCATCAGGGGAACACTCAGCTTTGATGAAAACATTCTCTACGATATTGGGATCCCATAAATTTTCATCGGAATCGTTTCTGAAATGACAACCATATTAGCTTCGATTCTTTTTTTTTTTGGAGCCAAAGGGTTCAGAATCAGGCGAACATGCCCAGTTGACATAGGGCTAGACAATCTTGACTCAACTTCATGCAAATATGGTAGAAAATATGAATGATGATGCAAATCATCCCACAACCTTTCCACACCTGCCATTGCCTCTAGGATTTCATCCTCATATGGTAGAACAGTATCAAGACAATTGAAAGAAGAATATGAGTTAAGGGTCCAAGATGGAGCCACATCTCCATTCAAATCCTCCAGTGAAAGAGGAACCATATCAAAATCTGTAGAATTAACAATAGATTGATAAGAAATTTCTGCTACAGATATAGTATATTCCATTCCCCCACTTTCCCTTCTTTTAATGTGGTCGTAGAAGAGGGTAAGGTCTAAGGATCCAAAAAATAATGAGTTCAGAAGAACTATATTTGGGTAGGAGCCTTGGAGGATGAAATAGCATTGATATGAACAACAAGAGGTGGAAGATCAAAGGTACCCACCAACAAGGTGTACATACCGACTCCTAGATTCTTCATAGGTTGTTTGGCATTCTTCACCAAGGGAATAGTAGAATCAGAGGGTGGATTGGAATCTATCGGTGAATAATCGATCTGATCAACAGTGACAATTATCTCTTCATGGGGAAAACATAGGATGCTAAATAATGATGAAACAATGGCATCCATATCATAAATCCAATTTTGACCCAATAGAAGGTTAAATTTTCCAAATTGGCATCAACTATTTCTGCTTCGATATTGAAAACCTTGCCCCCAACACAAATGGGCAGGGCAGGAACAATGCCATGTGGCCTGTGAGAATGACCATCAAATTTAGTCAAGAGAGTAGGTGAAGGAACGACTTCAGGAGATCCAATAGATTTCTAACATGAGATAGATATGACACATATGGAAGCTCCTTCATCAACTACAGTTTGAAAAATATTGATATTTTGTTATGTATATTTGATCTAAAATTCCATATGATGAGGAAGCCTCTTCTTAATATTTTACATATCGAATGTGATCATAAGAGTGTAATTTGGATCTATCACCCTGATCACAGTGATAAGAGCACTCCTTTGTGTTGATCATGACTGGAGTAGCTCCAACATAGACATAACACAAGGACTCTGAGCCGGATCTTCTAGAATGGAGTATTTCTAAGCTACCTTGGCATTAGGGTTGGTTGTCGAATGTTTAGTAGAACCTTTTAGAATGTGAGGTATAGACTCAATTGTGGGCCTCACAATATGGAGTGGCTCAGAAGTATCTGGAGTGAAATTAGCCTTAGAAGATTCAGATTTACCATAATCACATGATCTCATGGCGACATCAATGTGAGCACTAATCATGTATACATTTGAATAATTTTACCCTTCCTGGTTGCCCCACGTGGGAGCTATAGTATTTGAATTCGCACTAGCAAGCATTTTCTTCCCTTGGGGAAAAGGGTTAGTTAGGATAGACTGGGAACTAGAGGAACCTTGTGAAGCTAACACGCACTGAGCATCCTGAATCTTAGGGCAGAGATGAGCGAGATGGTCTCCAGTGCATAATTTTCAAGGAAACCTGGCTTTCTTTCCTGACTCTCTCTTACCCTCTCGAACATAATCATTGGGTTTATTTGCATTACCCTTCCCATCCTTATCCTTATTCTTATTACATCCCTTATTATTCCCATCAGATTTTTTATTTTATTTGGGGTTAGAGGATTAGACATAATTAATCGTTAAAGGCTGGGAAGGTGTAGACACTCACAACGTAGCCTGAATAGAAGGAGTAGATTATAAAGACAACTACTGCAATTGATTCAAAAGGGTAGCTTTATTACTATCGATCGAACCAATAATCTTGTCAGCATGGGGACCTAGCTTCAGCTTGGCTAAATCTATCTTGGAATGAGGAGAATTTGGAAAGATCTTATTAAGAATCCCAGACTGAGAATAGATAAGTTCTAATTGTTGGGGTCTAGAGATAGCCTGCTCCTTAGTGAATACCCTAGAAAGAGATGCATCCTTTGTTTGGCTGTAAATATTTGAGGAACCATTCGAGAAGGAATTCATTGGGAATATAGGCTTTAATGAGCATCTTTCTTCTCCTCCATCCCTGAATATGGTCAGAAATTTGAGTTGCCTTATCTTGCTGGAAGTTGGCCAAAAGCTCAGTTCCAACATCATAATGAATGGTAAATTGAAAATGATTCAAAAACATGGTAGACAACTCACTAAATGAATCAAAAGTGTTCTGAGTACGCTCGATGTACCATTTAGCAGCATTTCCATTCAAGGTGCGTTGAAATAATCTCAACCTAATTGAATCATCAATAAGGGAGTTCGATGATCATCATAAGTGGAAAGTGGTGACATGGTTGGCTAGATCCTCACCAGTCTTCCCTTAAAGTTTTGGGATATCTGATGGAGGCTTGGTAGGAACCAGAGGCTAAGCTAGGCTATATCGGATAGGATTGTTAGTCAACTTCGATAGATATGAAAAATTTAGGTTTTCCAGGAAAGGTAAGCGGGAAGGACCCTGAGAATTTCATCCACCATGGGTCCAAGGATTCCCAAAATTTTTAAAAGAATATCTTGGATTTGTTGAGGCACCAGGATGCCAAGGAATGTTTGTAGAAGAAGCTGAACCATAAGGAAAACCTTGTGGTCCAGAGAAATTCGGAGTAGAACCTCCTCCTGTCGAAGGGTTACCGTAAATAGGAATGTCCCCCCCAATCAAATTATTAAAAGAAGAGGAGACCCCTTGGTAAGGGTTCCATGCATTAGCGAAATTAGAAAAGCCCTAAGAGTTACCTACGAAGGAGAAATACACATTCCCCTATTGACCATACACGAACTAATTCCCAGTTCCTAAACCACTGAAAGTAGTGTTCCAACCTTGAAAAGTATTAGAACTTTGACATCCTAGAAAAGGATTGAAACCTTGACTTTACGCGAAGAAAATAAAAGAACCTAAGTAAGGGTTAGAATGAGGAATATGATCACTTCCAAAGGGAAAACCTTGAAAAGAGGCTGATCCAGTAGCCATATAAGACATGGGTATGGAGACAACAGATGCAACAGTAAAAGAAACTCAGGGAATTGCACCAGAAGGCATCCCAAATGAAAAAGTACCAGCATGGGAAACAAAATTTGGATGCCCCCACTTGTAGATGGAATGGAGGTAGAGTAAAAAATTTCAGTCCTAGGAGTGATAGTCGATATAGAAATGGTACTTCCTCCTTCTGCCGAAAGAGGATTATGTACAATCGAAGTAATCATAGTTGAATTTGTGTTCCCAGCAGTGGCCATCGAAAGAAAAGAAGGAGGAATATGAGGGCTTACCGGCCTATGAAACGGGGGCCCAACGTATAATAAAACATCCGAAAAACTAGAAGGAAGAGGAGAGGAAGGAATAATTGGAGGTTTAGGAATTTATTCAACCTCAACTTATTCTACCGGAAAAAGGACCCTATAAAGGAGTGGAGTACTCTCTAAATCATGAATAACACTAGGCTCATGTTTAGAAACTATAGCCCAAAGCAGAGGATCACTCTCCGATGTGTTCACAGCTACTGATTAGAAATCACCAACATAGTTTCTCCTATGCATTATAGAAGAAGGCTCGACACTCACAGGAGAAAGCCCACAAAGCATCCTAGATCAAAAAAATGATTGATCATCTAATTTTAATTATTATGAGAACTTATACAGATGAAAAAAATTACAAAGCTATGGCAGTTTAGGAGCAAAGAGAACACTATAAAAGATATCCCTAAATATTCAGAAATCAAGCAGCTCTTAGGTATTTCTGCTTCGGGTGATTAGGGTTGGACACCAAAATACAAGAAAGAAAAAATAAGAACCTTTCGAAAATAATCTAGGGCAATTATGCCCCAGGTCTACTAGCGGAGGTAAAAGAAACAGTTACGCTAACCTCTAGACAAAATCCTTTTCTGGTGCAAGTACCTAAGCTTCTCAAGGGCACCCTCCAGAAGTACTAATGAATGTGATGCAACGTCTGCCTCAGGTACCATGGGTATCCCCCCCCGCAGTCACCTATGTGATACCTAGGAATGGAAACTAAGGTCGCTAGTTTGTATCGGAAGCCGAGTGGAACAGTATTTGGTCGGGATTCGATAAGTAGGAGAGGGGGTATCTATCTTCCCTGCTTTCAGTTGCCCTCGCGCTTGACTCCATTTTTAGGAGAGCTTTCCCAGACAGCTTAATGATACTAGGTTTCACTCTTTTAATGAAATTCTAAGTTTAAAATTTAGAGTGGCCTTGGAGAGTTAAGTCTCCACAAACCTATTCCAAGGCCCTAATGACCTAAACTAGTTGATGTAATAATGAAAATTCAAAAATATTCTAGTTCATTTTACATTATACACTTGATTTTAAGGGTTGTTCTTTTAAGTCAGTGGTAAAATGGAGGTGCAACTTGTGATGTTTCAGACACAAGAAGAAATCAATAGATACCTGCTACATGTAAATGCAACTTTTTCTTTGATGAAAAGGGATTTCTACAAAGGTTCTACGAACAACTAATGAAAGCAATTAATTTTTCTTTTTCTTTTTAAAATAGCATGCTCACACACTCGAAATCTATCAAAATACTAAAATTTCTTATAGTGCAACTACTCTAATGCAAACTACCAATGATGTGCGATTCTAGGAATACTCTAATAGAATAAGCAAATGAGTTTCTCAGTAGAGAGGTATGAAAACTTGACACAAAATAAAAGACAAGTTCAAACAAGAACTTCCCTCAACAAAAATGCCAAAAAACAACTTGATACAAGAAGAGACAAATTCAACCAAGAAATTCTCTCAACACCAAGCGAATTCGACCAAATGAAAAACTTCACACTTGCTAAAAAACGATGAAAAAGCCTTACACCAAAACCAAAAGAAAAAGTAAAGGAAATTTTTTTTTTTGAGTATTTTTATTTTTAAGGAAACAAGAAAACACTTTGAGAAAGAAAAAACTACCCAAGAATCAAAATCACCAGGTTGAGCAAAAAAGAAACCTCAAATTCCTTAAGCCAACAAGATCATTTTCATGATAGGACTTAGCAAATGAAAAGAGGTAACTGACTCAAACAAATGAACTCATCAGAAGTATAAAACTCCATAAAACAAAGAAACTTCAAGAAAATAAATACAGCTTGTTCAAGATTTCCAGAAATTTCCTTCTCAAGAAATGAAGAAAACCAAGAAAGCTAACGAAAGAAAAGAAAAAATTGAAGCAGTGAGAAGGCTAAGCATGAGAAAATAGACACTAACTCACTATCCTGAAATTTCATAACATCCAAGAACTTCAGAAATAATCCCTGGTGCCAAACCCAAAACTAAAACTTCACAAAGCAAGGTAAACCCTAGGTTGACTAAGTTTTCAATCAAGAAAGAGAGAAATTGACAAACAACAGAAAGAAACACTTCCCATACACACCAAATATTCAACAACAATGACCAAGAACAGGAAAAAAGACCTAATGGAATTCAAAATATAAAAATTTCATTAAAATTGGCCATATGTAGCTTGATAGTGAGCAGCCAGCGTGCATACATGACTGTGTACAAGTAAACTTGAATTTACGTGAGTTTCTTGAACCAAAATGCCTATATACATGACTGTGTAAACTAAAAAATGCGTATAAAAAGGACAACAAAGAAAAAAAAAATCTAAGCCTAATCAAGAAGATCATGAATTTTTCCTGGATGGATAAAGAACCAAAGAGACTAGAAAAGTGATCAGACGAATCATAGGACCCAAATATAGAGAGAAACAACCCAAACTAGGAATTACATGGATGTAATCCCCAGTGGTGTCACCAATTATGCTATGGGATGAATTACCCTAGGTTCTGGGTTGAGAACCCCAATAGAGTAAGAGGCATACATCAACAAGAAGTAAGAAAATTAATAGTCCTAATGCTTAAACTAGTGATATTGGGAGAAGTGGCCTTACCCGTAGGTCCTACGTTTGAGGGCATTCTTGTAGGGTTCAAACCCTCTACTTCTCCATGTGCTTCAAACCCTGCAACTCATTCAAGAAAATCACATAGACTAGTAGTAATTGAAAGCAGGTTCTAGATGTTAGTGGTTAGATCATATAAACTTATAAATCAAATAACATGAAATCAACTAGAACAAGATCCTAACATGTATAAAATCATTAAATATCACGACATCAGGAACATGACATAGCTTCTTGACTGATGTATGTAAAATATGTGGAGGAATATTGGAACAGGGTCTCCTAACAAGCTGCAAAACTAGTCCATTTTGGATATTTTTGATTAGATTTAATCTAGAGGAGGGGTTTTGGGGTGGGTCAAAGACCCGATATTGGGTAAAAGGGAAAACCAGGGGTCCGAAAACCACAATTTGCAGACCATAGGAAATATTAGGCTAGATTGTTATAGATAGAGGACCATTTTTTAATTTTAAGGTAAGATATGATGAGCTATTGATGCGAATTGTGATTTAAGCTATCTGTTTGGGTTTTGGGGAACAGACTCCTATTGGCTGTGTGCGCGGAGATCCAAGTCCAGCTATGTGCGGACCTTGCTGCTGTGTGCGCAGATTGGGAAGGTAATAGTAAGGAAGGATTGATAAATGAATGAATAAGAAGGATTAATAGAGAACTGAATGTGTGAGTAATCTAGTGTGAATTGTTGGTAATTGCTATATTGTCTATTTTCTGTCTTTAAGCTGTGAAGATCTATGTAAGTGTGTTTTTGGATCTGGATCTATTCTGTTATGTTTATATATTACTGTGTTATTGTCATAAAACCATATAACTATAGATATAGTTCACGTGGATACAAACAGAGACCTAATTAACCCTGTGCAGAACAAGG
This sequence comes from Pinus albicaulis, assembly GCA_034641835.2. Classification (NCBI taxonomy): domain Eukaryota; kingdom Viridiplantae; phylum Streptophyta; class Pinopsida; order Pinales; family Pinaceae; genus Pinus; species Pinus albicaulis. The sequence continues at coordinate 318,435,498 of CM076577.1, forward strand.
TAATCGGGGATCAGAGGACCTAGAGTAGCTCTGCTTACTTTACCCATCCTTTCTCAGGGTGCAAAAATCTGGTTCCAGCACCCACGCATACTACTTCCAATGAGACTTTGACCTGTGCGAGTAGGTCACTTCTGAAAGGGCTAGTAGTATAGGGGTTTGTTGGCAAACCTTGCACACTGAACCTGGGTCACGACCCCTCGAGCCAAAAAATGGTTCTGTTGCTGGGACCTGAAGGAGTCTGAGAGAGGGATCGGGTACTGACAAGAGAATACTGGAGGAGGGCACCCATGGCGGGCCTCTAGGAAACCATGCTGGTACACTTGAAATTACCTACCTTCAAAGGTGCAGCTGATGAAGACATGAAGCGGTTCTGGTTTGTGGCGGAGTCAGTATGGGTTGCGCAGGGCGTGGTAAACGACACGGTGAAAAAAGCGCAGTTATCCTTAGCCTTTGAAGGAAGAGCTTTGGACTAGTATATGGGATACATATCGCAAAACAAGGACGCCGCTATCCAGTACATCAAGGACGCCCTGAACCAACAGTTTCGGAACCCTAAGTCCTACTCTTAGGTAATAGTAGTACTAAAAGATTTCAAGCAGGGGCCAACTGAGTCTATATGGGAAGCCGTTCAGCGCCTAAAAAAAGCTATCAGAGGAGGAGTATTTCAGTACAATGTCAGATAGCTTACATAATGGTTCATCACCATGCTACTCCCTCACCTATGTGTACCTATGGGTCGCTAGACCTTTGACTCACAAGAGGAGGCCCTGGAAGTTGCCATGAAATTAGAAGCTATGCCTCTAAAGGATGTTGCGGTAGAGGTACAACAGATCTAGGTGCAGCTTGAGGCCATGCACTAGGAAATTCAGAATCTACAATGGGAGGAAGGAAGAGGGGCTGGCACGGAACTAGGTCACGCAGCAAGCCACTTGGGATCAGGAGCACGTAGTTTGAAGCAGTAGGGCCTAAGGGGACCTACGCTCTGGCACGGGGAGAGAGGTGCAGCTGGGTTGCATAATATCGGTCGATGGCCCCGTCTGAGCACCCCCGTCTCTGAACCAAAACGATGCTGGTGCCGATTTTGTCGGTCGGTTGGCCATGAGGAGCAGGATTTCCAAGTCTGTAAAAGAGTAGTGAACGAGGGAGAAGACCCTGCCTCACCAAAAACCCCTTGGGCAAGATTGACTCCCCTGGAAGAAGAGATGGGAGCCCAAGTGAAAGTGTAGGTTGGGGTCGAGTCCAGTTGATCTGCTATAACTGTGGAGGCATGGGGCATTTTGCGAAGGATTTCCTAGACCCCTTACAATAGTCCTGCAGGTATTGTAGACAGTTGGGCCATACGCTGGAAGATTGTCCAGCCTTAAAAGAAAATATACAGGGAAAGCTGCTCCCATGTACGCAGAGGGTGCAAAGGGTCCAGACGAGTTGAGGGGTAAGGATACAAAGGTAAATGTGGTAACGTGCAATGGATTGGCGACTGGGGGCGCTAAGGAGAAAGACAAAACTGATGCACTAATTCCCAGGGTAGTTAGCAACCAAGAAGGACTGGACCTAGACAAATCAAGGGAGATGTTTATGGAAGCACAGAGGGACTTCCTTGGGACCAAACTCCTGCCATCTGCATGCCCAGGAGATGTGGAAGTAGCCGAAGAGGTTAAGCCCTTCCTCCAGGCATGCATGAGGCTTCTACGCGACCCCCAGGTAGTACGAAATCTGCAAGATTTACTAGAGAGCTGCATAATGTGCACTGCCCTGTAAACCGATATTAAGGATGTGCATAAGTTATACAAATATCAGAAACGCATTGGCAGGGAAATGCGGTTGACAATCTAGATTTTTGACTAAAAAATTGATCGGGTTATCTTAGACCTTGGATTGGAAGCCAATGTACTACCTAGGCACACTTGGAAACGCATGGGGCTACCTAAGCTGGAAAGATACACCATCCAGCTTCCAATGGAAAATCAAAAAAAAAATCATTCCTCTAGGTAGACTACCAAAATTCATGGTTGACATCACAGGGGTAAGGGTCTTGGCTGAATTTGAAGTAATAGAAATTGTGGAAGATGCGGATCCCTACCCTGCGCTCCTCAGATTAGACTAGGCTATAGACATGGGGGGTGTCATCAATCTTAAAAATCGCAGCATGGTATTTGAAAAGGAGGGCACACGGGTCATTGTGCCACTAGACCCCGTAGAAGGAAATTGTTATACGGAACCTGTACCCAAGGAGGGAGATGGGGATTATATCTATAAGTTGACAGCGCGAAATAGGGACAACCTAACCCAGGACATAGTCCCATGTTACAAGGGGGATGTTGAGGATCCCAATGAGGAACTAGAATCTTGGTAGACTTGGCTAGGTGAAGCCTCTACGCTGTGTTGTCTTCGTATCACAACGAACTCCCTCTTTATGATCCCTAGGGAAAAGGCTGGGGTAGAGCTAGGCCTAAGCAACTATGGTGAACCCACCTTGGGAGAGGATTAGATCGACCCACAAGTGAGCAACAGGTTCCCTATGACACCTTTCGGTTTAGCAGGTGGTGGTCCCATGCATCAAGCCACCCCTACGACGTCGATACAGCTAGGGGTCAGGTGGTTAGCTCTGACAGCAGCCCCCCTTGGGGACTTAGTAGAAAAAATGATAAAAATATCTTGGTCTTGGGCCAAGAGCTACCTAGGAAGAACACCTATTTTGGGGGAAGACATGAAGCTGTCACAACTAGGCAACCTTAACGTGACAAGTACACCAAGATCACTGGGGATGCGACAACTAGCCATTGGAACTGTACCCTCTGGTAAAAAGCAGAAGTTACCGTTGAAGGGAGTGGCTCCCAATCCATTGGCAGGTCGAGTTATGGGAAGTTTTTATCATTCCTTGGGAAACCCACCTCGAGTAAAATCTCTCTCTCTCTCATCCGATGGGAATTGCTTAAAAGGGGGCAGGATAGTCAGGTTAGCAGTATTGTATCAATTACACAACTGGCCTGCCTTGAGCGTCTTGTGGAAGAAATTGACCACTGAAATTTTCCATAATGGTAGCCTCCCTCTCATGTCTGATCACCCTCCTCCATCAGATAGTAGTCACCCAGATCTTGGGTTCATTTTCTGCGCAAGGATGTCGTCTGCCACCCCTACCGAGACCTCCACCCCAACTGAGCCTGATGTCGAAGAAGTCCTGGAGGATGAGCCTGAGTTAGAAGAAGTCCCCCCTCCAAGGGCCATGAGGAAAGGAAAGGAGAAAGCAAAAAGCTTGGGGAAAAGCCCACAAGCAGAAAAAAGGCCCCAAAGCTCCCTAAGACGTGTCAGGCCCCCGCCCTCAGAACAAAATTACTAGGAGGGTGCTCTGTCGGTTAACCCGATCAATTGGTTATCTCCCTTTGTTCACCCTTGAAGGCCGTCTACACGAATGCTGAAAAATTTGGATGGCTTGATCACCTACCTGCAAATCCCGCTGACCCTAGGAGAGGTCCCCATCCTCGGTGATCCCTGCGGATGCCTCCATGAGTTCAAGTTTGATGATCATGACCTGGTGGACCATGATGACCTCCTAGAATTAGCCCCTGCATTATACTTTGATACGATATATGAGGTTGATGGGATCATGGTAGTACCTCAACGCTGGGTATGTGGCTTAGTAGGATCCAGACTCCTGAATCTGCTCTGAATGCCCCACTTCGGCCATTATAACGTCACCGATTGGTTGGCTCGGCAGTTGCTCACCCTCATTCACAACGACTACCTATGGATTCACGAGAGAGTCCCTATTGATGCTACGTTGATCCACAAGATTAAAGGCCTCTCGATGTAAGAACCGGACCCACTAGCATAGGTCGGAAAGAAGTACGAAGCCGCTACTGCTTTGTTTGTCTGGTAGACCTATGCAGTACAATGAAATCAGCGGGGGATTTTCATCCAAACCATCAATGATCCTGCTACGCAAATGGGTACTCGGATTTTAGCCTGCAAATCAATGAGGAGGTGCCAGGTTGCGACTATCCCCACCTACGTGATCCAGTTAGCTAGACAGTGCGCGGAGGGTGTTTTTTTCAATTGGGCTCAGTACTTGTGTGATGAATTTCTAACTAATGTCTGCGAGTCTCAGGAGCATGGGATGTCTTTTTTCTATTCGTGGTTATTAGTCCTAATAGCACTGGTCACCTGGGAAAAGTCGGAGGAGTCGGTCATTCCTGAGCTCCCGGATGGGATGCGCGAAGGTGCTCGGTATGCTCGCTTATGGGACTCTAAGGATAAGCAACACATCAAGGTTAATAATGTCTTTTGGGTACTCTTCTATAGTAGCGTCGCCACTACCATAAAATCCCAGCCTCGGTTATCCCCCACCATACATAAAAAATACAAGAATATTGCCGCATTCCAAATCACCATGCACCATGTTCGGATTCGTAGCCTTGCCAATAAGACATGGAAATAATTTCCTTATATGGTAGCCGATGAAGAAGTTGACCTGTTGATCTCACTGTGGCCTCTCGCCTAGAAAAAAGGCCTCCCTGACACTCCTGGGGAAACCACGGTGCCTCACCAGCCAGCATCAGTTACAGTGAAGCCTAGAGGTAACCTGCTGCAGCAGCTTGATACAGCTCCAGCCCAGGCAGACACAGCTACCACCCTTTCCCCAGGGACTAAGAGGATAGGGGCTTCCGCATCAGGACCAAGGAAGAAACAACATGCCCATCACGAGCACTACGATGTGTCAGTCACATTAACGGATGGTGACCTGGAGCAGATCATGGACGTTGTCACCATATCTACAGAGGATAAGTGGGCACTTATCATGGCCCAGTGGAAGGCACGGGTCGACTCTCTTTAGGATGACATTTGCACTCTCTAGATCAAAATGGATCACCCCCCAACCAATGAAGGACAGGCACAACCCATGTCAGTCGATAGTAGCCCAACACCACTAAGGGATGCCAGTCATCTCTGGGGTATCCCTAACAGTGCCTTGGTCGGAACGCAGCCCATGGAAGCCACAGGAATTTAGCTGGACTTGGCTCAGCTACCCCACACAGCTTTAGAAAGCCTTAATCATGCTCTCTCCTGGGAGATTAGTAACTTCTCTCAATCCGCAACCCAATAGCTTAAAACAGCCCAGTGCACCATTACACATTAGGCTGCTGACGTGATCCAGGCCATGTCACAACAAGCAGAGCTTGAGACTGTGATCCACCAGGTCTGCACAGAAGTCACAGAGGAAATCACGGCTGAGGATACATCTTGGGATAAGGTGGGAAAATTGGTTGCTGCTCTCAAAGCCTCTCAGCTGGAAATGCACACTGTTAGGATTCAAATGGAACAATAGATTTCGAACTTATAGTCTAGAATACAGCCTGACACACCCCTAGAAGTCTATGCCCAGTGTATCGCCCTAGTCACAGACACAACAACAACAATTACGGGGAAAATTTCTCAAGGTGCTACATTGCTGGAATCAACCATGCAGCTCTGGACTCGGGTCCAGCGCGATCTATTCCTCTAACAAATAAATCATGACTTATGACAAAAGGAAGAAGCGATTGAAAAGATCAATGCTATGCTGCCTACCTTGGTGCCTACCCAGCGCTTGGCATGATTGAAAACAACCAATGACCTCCAGGACGATATTGGGAAACTCCGACATAAACAACACATCATGACCGAATGACTAAATCATTGGACTACTTTGGCCCTCTAGTTAACACAAGATATTGATGGCACAACCAAGTTCCTTAATCAAATTCTTCAAAGCGTCACCATGGCCACTGAAGATCCGCCTTCTCAGAAGCTGGTCTCTCTTGCACAAAATGCCACTGCCCAAAGTTAGGATGTACTCCCTCCGCTTAGTAGTGCTCTTGACACCTTGCGTGCACAGATAGAAGCCGCACCACCACAATGACTCGGGACGAGTCACAAGATTGTGTTGGGGGACTGTTGGAACAGGTTCTTCTAACAAGCTGCGAAACTGGTTCATTTTGGATATTTTTGATTAGATTTAATCTAGCGGAGGGTTTTTGGGGTGGGTTAAAGCCCCGAAAGAATTGTGTTGGGTAAAAGGGAAAAAAAGGGGTTCGAAAACCACGGTTTGCGGACCATAGGAAAGATTAGGCTAGATTGTTATAAATAGAGGACCATTTTTTTATTGTAAGGTAGGATATGATGAGCTATTGATGCAAATTGTGATTTAAGCTAACTGTTTGGGTTTTGGGGAACAAAATCCTGCTAGCTGTGTGAACGGAGATCCAAGTCCAGCTGTGAGCAGACCCTACTGCTGTGTGCCCAGGTTGGGAAGGGAATAGTAAGGAAGGATTGATGAATGAATGACTATGAAGGATTAATAGAGAACTGAATCTATGAGTAATATGGTGTGAATTGTTGGTAATTGCTGTATTGTGTATTTTCTGTTTTTAAGCTGTGAAGATCTACGTAAGTGTGTTTCTGGATCTGGATCTATTCTGTTCTGTTTATATATTGCTGTGTTATTGTCATAAAACCATATAACTATAGATCTAGTGCATGTGGATATGAACAAAGACCTAATTAACCCTGTGCAGAACAAGGTAATCGGGGATTACAAGACCTAGCATAGCTCTTCTTGCTTTACCCATCCTTTCTCAGGGTGCGGAAACCTGGTTCCAACACCCACCCATACTACTTCGGGTGAGACTTTGGCCTGCACAAGCAAGTCAATGCCGAAAGGGCCAGTTGTATAGGGGTTTGTTGGCAAACCTTGCACACCGAACTTGGGTCAGGACCCCTCGAGCCAACAAGGAATACCACCCGATTCAACCATAACTCCAAGAGAAACCATCCTCCGGATCTCTCCAGTCAAAGCCTCAACAATATTCTTCCATAAGGATACACAAGGATGTCACATAGGAGAGGTGAACATCATAAAGACGGAAACAAGGGTTTCCACAAGCTGGGAAGTGCACGAGGCACAAGGATAATCAGACTTGATTAAGGACTAAATGGCTATAGTATTAATACCTATCTCTCTCTCCCATTTAGGCCTTCCCATGAGGTGTATTTATACTTCCTCAAAATAGTTTTTTTTAGTTCAGAAACTGTTTTCCACAGGATCCTGTAGGTAGGCTTCCAGTGTAACCCGTAAATCCGGCCCATAACATAGGTAATTTTATATTTTTTCATATTTTAAATTATATAAGCGGGTTGGGTATAATTAGACCCATGTCTTCACAGACTTTTGAGAGGTCAGAGTCACGTATGGAATTCAAAATAATTTTTTTTAGGTAAATGACCAAGTTTGAAGGGAAATGGATGCCCAAGGCCAATACATATAACATCAAGTATATAGAGGTGATAAATGATGCTATAATAGAGACAAGAGAGGAAATATTGAAACACAACTTTATAAGTTTATAAAATATTCTACCAACATGTAAGAAATCTTAATCTACAACACAGACAAATGGAAGAAAACCAAAAACAGTGAATTGAAAAGTAAGCAAACTAGATAAAAACTCATAAGAAAAACTGTCTACAATGACATAAAATTAAAGAATGAATGCAAAAGAGAGACTAAGGCCAATGGATTGGGCCCTAACCCACAAGCCTAGCCCTCTAAAATTAGATCAATGAAGCACAATCTGAATATTCATTTTATTGCAGAGTATAGTCTCATTGTATCAACATGAAATTATCAAAAACCTATTACAAGAGCTAAGATCCTATTAGCTTCCTTCAAAGTTTGAATCCTAATGAGCTCTTTATTAGCCCTATTTAACCTAGAGGGTAGCTACCAATAACTCCCTAAAAAGTAGGTGATGTGTCCACTTTGACTGCAAGTGAAGTGTAGCTTTGGTGTACTTGATCTTGAGTTTTCTAATTTCATGCCTTTAATTTTGAGCTGTTGGAAGGAATCTTGAGGATCCCTTGGCTGCATTTGATTTCTAACTATTGGAAGGAATCTCGAGGATCCCTTGGCTACCTTTGGGAGTTAAGGAGGTGGAAAATCCCCCTATAGTATCTCTTTTCTGTATACTTCGAGCTTTAATGGAAAAATATTCATAAAAAATGCAATATCTACATGATTTTCATGCATTTAACTCATGTTAGGCATTCGAAGTATGACAATCCTTAATCACCATCTACACTAGCAACATGTGACCATAATATAATTAAAATGTGAGAAAAAGAGACTTAATAAGGGAAAAATGTGACAATCAACCCCGCCAAATGTACATAATAATGGAGCTCATCACTACCTATCCATCTTGTATAAGGACTCCACCAAGCCCTCCCTTGTAAAAATTTGTATGCACTACAAACACTTTTTCTAGGTCTACAATTTTTAACACTGGAGAATTTGTCAGTAACTAATTCAACTGTTCAAAACTTGTTGCACATTCCTCTGTCCATTCAAATTTCTTACCTTTCCTCTGCAGTGATGTAATAGGATATGCAATGTGAGAGAAGTTCCTAATGAATCTCCTGTAGAAACCTGCTAACCCCATAAATGATCTTACCTCATCAAAATTTCTAGGAGCTTACCACTCCATGATAGCCCTTATCTTCTATAGATCCACTGCTATGCCTTCCTTGGAGACTACATGCCCTAAGTAATGTACATCTGTCTGAAATAAACTACATTTATAGAGCTTAGCATACAACTTATGCTCTCTCAAAAATCTCAATAGTGCTTCTAAATGCTCAACATGCTCTTCCTCATTCTTAGAATATATCAAGATGTCATCAATGAATATGATAACAAACATGTATAGATAGAGAACTATTCATCAAGCAGATAAAAGTAGCTGGAGAATTAGTCAAACCAAATGGAACTACAACAAACTCATAATTCCCAAACTTGGTCCGGAAAGTTGTCTTGTAAATTTCCTCTTCCTTGATGCGTACCCGATGATATCCAAATTTCAAATCAATATTTGAGAACACTGTTGCTCCCTTTAACTGATCAAATAAGTAATCAATCCTCGACAACAAATACCTATTCTTGATGGTCACCTTGTTCAACTACATGTAATGAATGCACAAATTGAGAGTACCCTCTTTCTTCTTCAAAAATAAGACTTGTATGCCCCACGATGATACACTTTGCCTAATGTATCCCTTGTGAAGCATTTCCTTCAACTACAACTTCAAATTTAATAACTCTAGAGCTCTCATCCTATACGGTGCCTTTGATGCTACAGCTAACCCTGGTACCAACTCAATGGAGGAGTCCACTTCCCTATGAGGTGAAAAATCTGATATATCTGCTGGAAACACATTCTGAAACTGTTATAAGATTGGGTACCTTCTCAATATCTTCACATCCTCATCCTTCTTACCTTTACCACTATAAATGTGCATTGCAAATAACACACAACATTTTCTCTGACTGCGCTTTTCCTGCATAGGTTTTGCCATCCAAAATTATGTTGCTTTCTTCTTACCTTGTAAGATTATTTGTTCTCCATTTTCATTCAAACACTCAATGGTTTTTTCATAGCAATATATCTTATTTTTCTAAAGATACAAGTAGTCCATACCCAAAAAAATACTATAGTATCCTAACGAAAATACATTGAAATGTGTTGATGTAGGAAAACCATTCAGTCCAAATGCACAAGCTCTTACCCAATGCTGAATTTGATTCTTTGTACATATAGAAAACTACACTAACTAAGACGTTGCATGGACTTATTTATTCGAAACACACTTATCCACCAAGTCAGGGTTAAAATAGCTATAATTAGATACATGGTCAATCAAGATAGGAATTTTTTTATCACAAAGCTTATCGTCCATATCAATGATAGATTCCTAATGATCTTCTTGTCTATTATCCAACACTAAATAGATATGAGGAATGCTCTGCCCAACATCCCAATAGTAAGCACCTCCTGTGCAATATAGAAATCAGACCTACCACCTTGATATTGCGGACAATCTCTCTTGAGATGCTCCTTACCACATATCCAACATTCCAACTGTCTAGTATCATCACCTCTATTCTACTACCCTCTAGGCTGTGACCCATATCCCTGTATAGATACGTTGAAATTCTTGTAAGGTGAAACATTTTCTTTCTCTTCTGCATTCTGAGGCCTTTTTCTTTTCGACTACCATGTACCTTTACCTTTATCTTTCCATTTCCATCCTTGCTGAGATTCATTCTTACGCTTTGAATTCTCAAAAAAATGCTTTAATTTCCCAATAACTTCCTCAAGTGACCGAGGCTCATCATATTCAACACAATCTCTAAATGCTAATGGAAATCCACTGAAAAACCTATAAAATTTAGTATTTTCATCTTTAATGTATGACACATACCTCAATAGCTCCAAAAACATGGTTGTATACTCATCTATCATCAATCCCATTTTAAGCTCATATAATTCATTGTATTTGTCTTCGTAGTACATTTCTGACAAGTACTTATTTTGGAAGAGTATCTTGAATTCATGCCAACTCTACTCCTCTATCCTGATGTCTCTAACCCATTTTACATCTTCCCAGTAAATATCTTCTTTCCCTTAGAGGCTAAAGATAACTATTCTTGCCTTCATGTTCTTTGCATACTCATGTAGTTCGAACAACTCATTCATGCCAAGTAACCAAGCCTCTTCATCCTCAGGATTATTTAACCCTCCATCAAACATACGTGGCTTATATTTCTTAAAATCATCCGAAAAGTACCACCTATCACTCCTCCTATAAGGGTGATAATGATGACAATCATAGTCCCTGTCAGAATCAAAACTAGAGTAGTACTTATGTCCATCACCTCTCCTATCTGGAGAATCCAAAAATCTACCATCTATGATTGTGTCATCTCTATGTGACCTATAACCACCGTGAGACCTACTACCATATGCCCATTATTCCCATCCTGTTGTCCATAGTTGATCCTGAGTGGCCCTTTTCTCTGCAATTATGACAAACTCTGAAGAATTACCACATTGACTTCCACTTGTTTTTCCTATTCCTGCGTGATTATATCATTATCTACTTTTCAAATCCTTATTTCTTCCTTCAAAATCCTCAATTTGTCTGCCAAGTAAGAAGAGTTCCCAACACCATACTACTCATTTGATTCATAGGGAGAATCTTTGTAGTCTACCATCTTGCTAGTCATCTTGATTTCTTCCTACAAGGCATACTATGTTAGCTAAACCAAATCATAAACAAACCAACGTACCTATGTATAATTTGGGGATGATATCTCATATGAAAGGCCGACCATATTAGCACAACACATCATGAGCTTAAAATGTATACGACGAAAAATACCATACCAAACAAACATCATGAACTCATGCATGACAGCTACAACCATATCTATTTATGCACAAAACATATAAATATTGACATGCCTAAACAATGCATAACCAATCATACACTCATGAAAATACATTCCACAACTACTCTCATCAAATTTCACATGGTGTCACCATTACAACAATGACCTTGAAACCATGATGACCACCATGTATATGAAACAAGAACATGGACCATAAGTATAAGGGACACATATGTAACTGACATGAATGCATGACCAACACACTACCCATCCAGTCTAAGGGGTGAACCATGCTCTAATACCAATCTGTAACACCCTCGTCCCACATTTACCCAAGTTAACCAGTCCTCTGGGATAAATATGTGACAATAGGCTACTATGATATGATTCAACCTCCTAGGTCACCTTAATGAAGTGGAACCAAGAAAACTCAACCAAATTAATCATCCACGCAACCAACAAAACTTCCAGAAGCTACCCCACCTTTCCAGGTTACCAACTCCTGAGGAAACCCAAAAATTCATGGACCTAGAGCACCAATCACTCCCTTTCCAATCCCTCCAAGCAACTAAGAGCCCCAGTCTCTCCCATGAGCCTACATGAGTGTGAATGCAACCTTTTTCTACAAGTTCTATGCTAAAAACTACAGGATTTAAGTATAAATTTTAGGGATAGGACCTAATCACTTCCCAGAATTTCATGAAATTTATAGGAATGATTTGAATCATAGAGAGAATAATTTCAATGCAAATTATTGAATGGAGACTTGACTGGACCCCTACTAGACATGACAGGGATTTTGTCAAACATGTTGTAAATATGCATTCTACATGTTTAAATAATAGATCTGAGAATATGGGTCTCATACTTATCTGAGAATCTCTAAGAAGCATTGGTGCCTTATATCATTAGCTAAATTATCATCTATTAGGTCATATATTCAGTGTTCATTCATTTACAAATCAAAACATTATGATATCCATACATCATCATTTTCATAAAACACATTCATGACCAACATATAAACAATAGAAATACTGAGGATACAAAAACCATAAATGCTGCATAGAATCCAATACATTTACACTTAAGATACCAAGGAAATAACCTCCTTTTAATGAATGAAAAATATAAACCATTATGAGACTACCACATTACACCCAAACATAGATTGAATGATTCAATTATCTCTTCAATCAATCACCCCCATGCTATATTCCAAGCATAAATGTGGGACTCAAACCAAAAGAACCAACCAAGGTTTCCCGAGGCTAAACCACTTCACTGTCATCAATAGAACCAGGCTTTAACACAATCCTCACAAGGCCACTTGGCCATAGATAAGCATAGATGCCACCGAATATATCCACCTAAACCATGAGGAATTTTTCTGTCTCAACCTCTCACCTTTACCATGTATCCCGTCATTATCAATCAATGGATTACTAGGCCTACGATATCTCCAACCTATGGGATTTATCGTGTATCCCAAAAGGGGGCTTCCTAGGCCCAATCAAGTGTACCACCACTAAGCTTTACCATGTATCCCTCTATTCACCAGTCAAGGGATTCCTAGGCTCAATCAAGGTGTTCACATCCAAGCTTTACCATGTATCCCATCACGCGATTCTTAGGCCTTATGAATAATCCTAAGACCACCCCACTCAACTTCAATTCCATCCAAAAATACATATAAAAAAAAACATGAAAACCCCATCACACCATGGATATCCATAGATGGAAAGGCAAGGCTGAAGAACACTCAAAACCCATGCCAATGAGAGCAAGAGAACCAAGAACAAACATGCATAAATATGCATGAAAAATCTAGCAAGGAACTCATATATGAAAATCGATAATTTAAATTAATTCCATTGTAGCTGCTTGATCCTAATCTTCCTCCCTTAATATTTACTTCCTCTTTTCCTTATTTTCCCTTTTTTAATCCACAGCTGAAATTCTCCAAGAAAACTCTAAGTTTCCAGGAGTGTGAGAGAGAGAATAGAGAGAGAGATCCAAAACTGAAATGACCAAAAGCCATGAAATAATCCTAAAAAGCCTTTTTAATAATGAGGCCTCTATATTCTTCATTTTCCTCCTCGCATGCAACCTATGACCTTTCACCTTCCTTTTCTCCAAATTTCCATTATTTTCATAAATAAATGCCAACAATTCCGTTTTCCCTTTCCAAAGCCTTTGCCATTTCCTTTTCCAGTTTATTTAGCCATAATAAACCATTTGAACACCCGCACTAGGATGTTTTTCCCAAAATTTAGCTTGGAATAAGTGTCCCATAATCGTGGTTATTATTTTTCCTTTATTAAATTTTATTACATGGAATTTTTACTGGAGTTGTTACATCAATGGTACCTCTCCCAACTCGAATGCATTTCATCTTTTTTCTCATTGTTATCTAGAAGTCCATTTTATCCTCAATGTATATGGAGAAATATTCTCTAACTCCTATCAGGGGAGTTGACACTCCACTGTTTATATACCATACTCCCTATGAAGTTGAGCTAGTCATGCAAGAAAATTCATCCTCTAATATGGAAGACAATTCTGTAGCCCCCTAAATATCAAATCTGTCCATGCCAATATTGGATAATTATAGAGAATTTACTAGAGACATCATAAGTATAATTATTTGTGTTATTTAATAGATACATGCTAATCAGTTGTGCCCATATTTTCCCCACGAATTCATTGATTTGATTCACTGAAACTGATTCTTTATTTCACCACTTTCAGTTCGAACAACTACTGGGCTTTGCGAATTTTCTAGCCACCTTCACAAGAAAATTGACATCAGTTCGAATTTCCTGGCTGAATCTACACAAATATAGTAATTGACATGATAAAATCCCTCTTAATATGCACAAATTATTCCTTCTTCCTTTGAGATTCTAATCTGATCAACTTTTCTCTAATACCATGTGAAATTTTCCTTGGATTGCAGCAACTATAATTAATTCTTCTAACTAATTAAATTATGTAGTTTATTTCGTTACTAAAAAATAACAAATTAATCACACTATGATTTCTTCACAATAAAAATTGCTACGGAAAATAAAATGTTGGAAATTGAGAAATATAGAGCACCTGCACAAAAATATGACACTATTATTTTTGGATAATTGTCCTTGGAAAAACCCAATGTGAGAAAACTAGTGTAGCAGATGAGGGTTTTATTATTATGAAACAGTGAAATAATCTGAGTATAATCCATGGATGCCTATCTAGCTATCAAATCAAAAAATATATGAAAACAATATTATAGAGAAAATTATCTCTCCAAAAGAAAACCTGACACTACTTTTCTAAAAAAAGACGGCCATCCAAACCCTTGCGCAGGCCCTCTGCACAATCTCTGCATTGCCCTCTCACACGTATGGATGGAATCCATCTCTTATAAATCCATCCCACCTATCTTTGTTGTCGGAAGTGGCTCTCTATAACTTTGGAAGACTTTCTCGACCATTGGAATCTGAATCGATCTCTCTCTCAACTCAACAAACTGCTAAACTGAAGCACCTATGCCACCCTTGTGCAACTTCACCGTGGAATACTTTTGTAACTTGTTTTAGCCTCTCTAGAATTGGAATCTTCTTCATAATAATTATCTCTACCCCACAGTAAATCTGCCGCCCCTCTAACTCGATCTCCTCTTCCCTGCTCAATTTTTGCTACTAGATAACTTGATTTGCCAAGGAAAATCAATCTCAAGTGTGTTTAGCTCCAACCCCATCGGCCTCCTCTTATTATCTATCATTGGCTCACCAATGACCATGATTAATTCCTCATCAAAGAATAATATCATTGCGTTGTTGATCCATGTGATTTTCTAGAGAAATATCACCTTTCTCAATTAATTCCTATTAATTGATCATTTTTCCTAAGTTAGACTTAAGAAAAATTTAATTACTTACTAATTAACTTAATTGAGCCATCTCTAGGTGTTTTCTCTTGAAACGATTTATGGATTTTGGAGAGCTTGTGTTACTAAGCCTCTTTGACCAAATTTGAGACTAGAACACCTAGCCAATGTTACCCAATCATCAAAAACTAACAATGGTTAGGTTAGTTTTAGGATAGTATATATTTTGGAGGCTAACACAATCAAACTAGTGGCATTTCCTAAAGGTAATGATCAATGGTAGTCTATCAAAGGTGTATTATAGACCCCAAATATATAGTGCACAATGATACCATGACACATGTCATCACTTATATAGTTAGGAGTATGGTATAATTATTAGTGGAGTATATGTATAAAGGAATATATACCCAATATTCTCCATGGTGTGAGATGGTTCACTTGATGACTAGTCACACCCATGTATTAGATGACAAATGGTGGTTAGATATATGAATTGTATAGTGATTAAATGGCCCATGAGATTATTATATTAGCATGGGAGTCACATATGAGACGCCTTAAATCAACACATAAAAAAAATACAATAGTACCTATGTATGAGGAATCTAAGCCCAAGGAACTAGTTGATGTTGTCGAAAATCAATGCACACCAATATCTCTAAGAGATACCCCAATTGGTAGCCTAGTGCGATAGAAGATAACACATGCCAATGAGACCATGTTATATTGACATGTGTATAATTAAGAGCTATATAGAAATATGAAAAGTATTGTTTGGTAATTTAATTGATGTTAAATTACATACATGAATTATCAACCAGGGCTAGTAAACTGATGAAATGTATGTGCACTGTATGTGCTAGGAGTCTTTGCCACTCACACAGTTTCTAAGTTAATTTGACTTATGAAAATTCACATGTGTATTTAAAGCTATGTAAGTAAATCGATCATTCATACAAAATGAAATTAAGTCTAAAAATAATGATCACACTCGTCTTGAAAGAAAACTTCACACTCACACTTTGCTTGAAATAAATTTGCTCATAATAAACAAAAGACCTTACTATCTCGAGGGGGCCCTCCATGAGAAGCAATCAATCTTGTGATGTTCTCAACCAAGCACATAACCATGCATTTGAATACTTATTGAGAAAATGAAATTGCAATTATAAAACATAGTATCAATAACATAAAATTCAGTCTTTCTTCATCTTTTCCGAGTGGAATATTTATAAATACCTTGTGCATTTAATTTTTCAGATTTATACACATAATACCTATCAACATAAACTAAATTAATTCTTAAAGATAACATTTCCAGATTCTCTAATGATTTTCTATCATCGCAACAAATCATGAGGAATAAAATTTCGTTCTCGCTCGCTTGAGTTGCCGACTACGGAGGTTGACTTCAAATTTGACTACATTACTATGATATTTTTTTCATTGATCTAGATCATCATAGTAGGAAGAAAGTGCCGTGCTCATCAATTACTACCTACACATGTGTTCCATTTTCCAAATGGAAACTCAGAACCTATTAGACCATTAACTTAGCTGCAGAACCATGTGTTCATTGCAGGATCACTGAAATTTGGTAGCTGAAGTAAATATTAAACTAAAGTATAGAGAACATTATCCTTTTATGAAATAAAATATATTGTATACCTAGCATATCATAATTCTTGTGATTTTATGCCCAATGTGACATTATGATGATCAAGGAGGAGATGGAATGAAAAATGGTGTAAAAAAGAAGCAATTGTGGGGTTCAACATTCCCCCACATGAAGGTCATTGCATGTCCTCATGCAAAATTCCAAAATTTGATGAATCCTTCCTATTATGGAACCTGTATAGATGCTTGAGCCAAAAAATACATATTTTTCCATGTTTCTTTCTTCTTGGTAACTACCATCCTTGTTTTCTTCATCAAAATTTTATACTTTAGGCTTATGACTTTTCTCTTAAGGGATTTGTTATTTTCTTTAAAATTCTTATTCTTTTTGTACCAAAAACAAGATGTAGAAGAATGTTTTCATTATTGGTTCTTTGTATTTCATTCTGCACTTTAAATTGTTCATGCTCTTCTTTTAAGTGCCTGTTTAATGTATCCAATTCATGAGTCTCTTTCGTAAGGGTATTTATAATTGGAGGTTCTTGTGGAATATCAGAATGAATTTCTTGGTTAGAAGAGGATGCAGTATAATTTCATGTAGCTTTCTTCTCTAAATATTTTATATAATCATATATTTCTTGTTGGACTGGGTCCATTTTGGGTGTTCTTCTTGCTGGACTAGAAATTGGTGACAAATTTGCTGGTGATGGAGCCCTTGGATCTTCTTCTTTCTCTAGATTGACAAATTATGTGAACTATTGGGATGGTTACTTCATTTTTTTATTGAGTCTTTCACTCCTTCTCACAGAGGCCTTGGAAGATAACTTAGAAATAGGGATTTTCATTTTCTTTGTCTTCTCTTGCTATGTTTTCTTTTTCTCTCTTTCCTTTGTTTTCCCTTTAGATTTTATTTCATCTTTATCATTGGACTTCTTTCTTCTAACATTCTTCTTTTTGAGATTTTCTAATACATTAGAAAGAATAATTTCATCTTTTGAGAGTTTCTCTTGTTATGGAGGTAGGTCATCATTAGGCTTTGTAGATAACCTTCTTCTACTTTTCTTTTATTTGCAGCTAGGTTCTTCCAGTTCTATTTCCTTGAAATGGTTTATAACTAAGAAACTTTCCCAATCGTCTCCTATATTTTTGAGGTGGGATTCAATCAAATTTTTAATCACACCATGATGATATATGGTATTATCGATGAATTGTATCTTTCTCTTACCAGTCATTTTATTTAAACTATGGAGTAAGAAATATGGAAAATTGATTTCATTTCCCTCGAGGAAATGCATCATCAGGCGTGCATGATAGAAAAACATATTGCCAAATATTCCTTCACAAGTAATAAAATTTTGAATAACAAACAATAAATTTCCCCATTTTTTTCAAAGCTATAACTGGTATCCCTTTCATAAAAACTGAAGTGTCCATAGCTTGATTTTTGAAAAATATTTTCCATTCCTTTTCATCAATCTTCCTATTTTTGAACCATCTTTTGCCAACCCTAGGCAGTCTAGTTGCCTCTGATACAAAGGATTATGTCAACACTATCTTCATATCTCCAATTTCCGCCTCAACCCCATCAAATGATCGGGCAAAAGACTTTGTTACTTTTTTTTCATGACCATCAAATTTTTTTATGAACTCCAGCAAATGTGCCTGATGTAACATCTGTTTGAATTTAGGATTAACCTCCATAAATTTATTCCCATTTGGCTCTAACCTCACAATAATCCCCATGCTAGAGAAGTTTTAACTTGCAAATTCTTCTTTTGACATGTTTATAGAGCAAAAAGAGCTTCGGATTTGAGGTGAAACAGAGTATGGATGAGGGAGGATTTGTCAATGAAATGGGGTTAAATGGAGTGGAGTAGATGTGCAAGAAAAGAAATGATAAATGAAGAGGAGAGGGGAATTTCAAATTATGTTGGGCTTATAGTAGATTGACAAGACCAAGATATTAGTTAGTTAAGACCAAAGTCTTATTAATGAGAGTAATGATTACTCTATGTGGCAGTAGCAACGTCTATATTTCATAATCTAATGTTTCTTACCTTTATCATTTAATTTAATATGTACATAGCTTAAATCCATGATTTTAATGATTGATTGGTTTGTTTTGGGTTGTTCTTGGATTCCTTCAGCTGAAAACATGATTAGTTTCTTCTTGTGCCAAGATCTTCAATTGTCTTGATTGAACCATGTAAATTCAGGGATAGAATTTTGTTAAAGTTGAAAATTTTCCCCAATTACATAGCTGCTTATTTTCAAAATAAAAAGAGGGTAATAAACAAAATGGGATTAGAATAATGTTTTAAAATAAAATCTAGGGTTCCAAGAGTACTTGGTTTTCATCCTATTTTTTTTGTATAAACATGACAACAATGTTCATTTTCATGTTTATACAATTGTTTTTTTTAATATTATTATTATTATTATTATTATTATTTTTATTTTTATTTTTTTTTACATAGAAAAAAAGGCTTCTACGAGTTAAGCTGGATAGGAAGGAAAATCCTTCCTAACCACCTTCAAATCAATGTTGTCTTGCATATGCTTAAGAAATTCCTCCCTTGTTAATGGATTACGATAAAATCATAATTGATGACCATTTACAAGGAAGGTGACTCTTTATTCATCAATGGTTCTAATTCTGACTGCACCATTATCATAGGTAGTTTCAATATCATAAGGCCCAAGCCAATGAGTTTGAAAATTTCCTTGAAAATATTAGAAATTTGAGTAAAAAAGTAATGCCCAATCACCACACTAGCATAGTTGGCCCAATTTCCGATGGACAAAATGTCTCTATTGTGACACATAGGCGTCCTAAGAGAAAAAATTTGAGGTTGGGGAAAATGTTGCTTCTTGTACCATCGCATATGTGACACTTCTAATAACTATCAATAGAGCGACACTAGACACGACACGTGTCTTCACTTATTCAATCTTTGAATCATGTTGTTTATTATCACTATTCCAACATCATGGGGAGACATCAATATTACGACACCGATGCCTTACCAGAATGCGTCGCAATACCGAAAGCCTGTCGTCGTACATGTCTTCAAACGTCCGGCTCTATTAGTTTTCCAGCGATGGAAACAACCGTCAGAAGTGCCACGAAAGTTATCGCTATTCCGATAACTGGCATAACATTGTTGCGATGATTGGGCCATATCAACGACGGAAACAACCGTTAGAAGTGACAACATAGACGTCGCTATTTTGACAATTGGAATAACATTGTTGCAATGGTTGGGCCATACCAGTGATAGAAAGAACCATTGGAAGTGACACCACAGTCATCGCTAATCCGACACTTGGCATAACATTGTTGCGATGGTTGGGCCACACCAGCAATGGAAAAAACCGTTGGATGTGCCACCACAATCGTCACTGTTTCGACACTGCACATAAATTTTTTATTATGGTTGGGCCATAATAGTGACGGAAAAAACCATGGGTAGTGCCACCTTATCCGTTGCTAGTATGACAATAGTCTTAGCCTTGTGATGTTTGGGTCTTACCAGTGATAAAAAAAACCATAAGAATTGTGACGCGACTCCTAGAATTTTTTTTGGGGGTAGAAGTAACCCTGAGATGATCATTCACTTTAAGAAGGAACTCACATTTGTCTTATGGAATGATAGAAGTAGTTGATAAAGGATAAAGGAAGATGTACGATATCCCAAGCGAGCTAGGATGCAAGACAACTGTCTCAGATGTCTTGCATCCTAGCCTAGCTCGTTTGGGAGGTCGACGATATTCGTTTCTCATTTGTCAACTACTGGCATCATGCCCTAAGCGAAAGTCGAGTTCCTTCCTAAATTGGATGATCATCTCAGGCTTACTTCTACCCCTATGGAGATATCTCTGGTAAGAATTTGGTACCTTTTTTATAAGATCAAGGACATGTTCATTTAACAAAACTACCTTTTAATAGCCCTTTGTGTGAATTGTGTTTAGTTTAAAGGTTGCACATGACCTTGAACAAATTAGGGGTAGAATTTCTTTAAACTGCAACTTTTACATGAAAGAAACACTAAACGTATGTATAAACTAAAAAATAGTTCATTGAGTTTGTTGAAAAACACATCCAAGGGGATGCCTTAATAATACTATTTGGTTTTAAAGTAAATATGTTTATTTTACTTTAAAATAATAAATCTTGCAGCTAATTTCAAGTAGCTGCCCTGGCCTAGCTTGTGTTGGCCTTGTTTGTTAATCCTAGCTTTGGTTGCCTTCAAGGTGTCAAACAACCTATCATCAAAAGCTTGAATTCAGTTATGTAGCACACTTTTATTTTAGACAAAGAGAAAATTAAAGCTATATCATTAAAGATGTAATTTACCTTGCGGGTCTAGTTGGTAATTTTCCTTATTTCTTGGCCTTTTTCTCTTTTCCGTCCTTAATGAGTGCTCTCCAGTCCCTCTCTGGAATCATAAGAGGATGCTTAGATATAGAGTTATTTTGCAAGTAAGTCCTATTGTTGTCCCGCATATATTTCAGATATTGGCCAACTTCCAGGGGGATCACTATTCTATCAAATGTGCTTGCCTCAAAAAGGCCTTCTAGATAATCTAGAACTTTTTTCCAGGTTGGAATTTTAGGAATTCCACCTTATGCGTATGTTTGAGCAAAAAATTAAAAATGCCTTGCCCTCCAAGGCCCTATAGAAATCATTGTTTCCTATACAGAAAAACATATTATCATTAATTTAAAAATAATAATCATGATAAATTATGTTTTAGATAGAGTACATGAAACAGTTAAAATAATAAAACTTACCTAGGAGTTGTACTTGATTTATAGGAACACCTTCATTGTTCACCAAAAATGTGCTTGGAATTGTCCCCGTGGAGGTGACACATGTAGCTCATTAGTACATTTGGTGGAAATTCCGACACTTTTGTCGTATTGTCGGAAATTTCCCCAAATTCTATCAAATTTTCAAATCCCACCACAAATCGTCGCTATACCGACGTTTAGGGATATCGTCGCTTTTGCGACGTTTATGTTTTTCGTCAAAATTGCAATGTTTTAACCACTTCGTCGATCTTATGACATTTATGGGACGAAACGTCAGAATTGCGATGTCGCCTACACATTCGTCGGTCTTGCGACGCTTGGGAGAAACCATCGGAAGAGCGACGTTTCTCATATAGGCGTCGGTCTTGCAATGTTGTGAATCCAAATGTCACAAGACCGACATCTATATGAGAAATGTCGCTCTTCCGACGGTTTCTCCCAAGCATCGTAAGACTGACGTTTAAACAACACAACATTTTAATATGAAAAGAATTGTATTATTTAACATTTTATTAATATAAATATGATTTATTTGGATATAATAAATATTGCATCATTGGATAAAATTTGTTTGGTTGGAAAACAAACTTGGACATGAAAAACAATTACATGTGTGGACATGTAAAGTATTACTTTATTGACAATTGTTCAACATTTGAATATGAAAACATTATATTATTTAACATTTTGTTTATTTAAATATGATTTATTTGGATATAATGAGTATTACATGACTGGATAATGTTTTTTTTTGTTGGAAAACATGCTTATACATCAAAAAATTTACATTATAAAAGTATACATGAAAACTTGCACATTTTGGTATATTATTCCAAAATCTAGGACATGCTTGGGATCTTTTAAATCCTTGATTACAACTTGGTGAGATGAAAAATATACTATTCGTTCGAGAGCGCCCGTATCAGTTTTGCTAAGTTGTGACCGCCCGGGTACATTGTGCACTTTCGGGTAGCCCATTTTCCATTTTCTCCCATGTGGCATCGTTCGGTCGGGGGCGCCGTGTCACACCTTGTGATCAGGTAGCCCGACTGGGCGCATTTGGGTCGAGCCATTTCGTTCGAGTGTGCTCGTATCATTTTTTCTAAGTTGTGACCACCTGGGTGCCTTGTGCACGCTTGGGCAGCCTGTTTGCCATTTTCTCCCATGTGGCATCGTTCGGTCGAGTGCGCCATGTGAGGTCACCCGACCGGGCGCGTTCGGGTTCACCCATTTCGTTTGAGGGCACCCGTATCAGTTTTGCTAAGTTGTGACCACATAGGTGCATTGTACATGTTCAGGCAGCCTGTTTTCCATTTTCTCCCATGTGGCATCGTTCGATTGGGCACGTCGTGTCATGCCTTGTGATCAGGTCGCCCGACCGGGCACATTCGGGTCGGGCCGTTTCGTCCGAGGGTACCCGTATCATTTTTGCTAAGTTGTGCTTGACCGGGTGCCTTGTTCACGTTCGAGTGGCCCGTTTGCCATTTTCTCCCATGTGGCATCGTTCGGTCGGGCACGCCGTGTCGTGCCGTGTGAGGTCACTCGACCGGGCACGTCTGAGTCAGCCCGTTTCGTTTGAGGGTGCCCGTATCAGTTTTTCTAAGTTGTGACCGCCCGAGTGCCTTGTGCACGTTAGAGCGGCTTGTTTGCTGTTTTCTCCCTTGTGGCATTGTTCGATCGGGCACACTATGTGAGGTCATTCGACTGGGTGTGTTTGGGTCAGCTCGTTTTGTTTGAGGGCACCCGTATCAGTTTTGCTAAGCTGTGACCACCCAAGTGCATTGTGCATGTTTGGGCAGCTCGTTTTCCATTTTCTCCCATGTGGCATCGTTCGGTTGGGCGCGCCGTGTCGCACCTTGTGATCAGGTCGCTCGACTGGGCGCGTTCAGGTCGGGCCGTTTCGTTCGAGGTTGCCCATATCAGTTTTGTTAAGTTGTGATTGCCCGGGTGTCTTGTGCATGTTCGGGCAGCCTGTTTGGTATTTTATCCCTTGTGGCATCGTTCGGTCGGGCGCACCGTGTCGCACCGTGTGAGGTCGCCCAACCAGGTGCGTTCGGGTTAGGCCGTTTCATTCGAGGGTGCCCGTATCAGTTTTGCTAAGTTGTGACCACTCGGGTGCCTTGTGCATGTTCGAGTGGCCCGTTTACCATTTGCTACAGCCTTGTGGCATCATTTGATCAGGCGTACCGTGTCGTGCCATGTGAGGTCGTCTCATCGAGCGCATTCAGGTCGGGCCGTTTTGTTTGAGGGCGCCCGTATTAGTTTTGTTAAGTTGTGACCGCCTGGGTGCCTTGTGCACGTTAGAGAAGCCTATTTGCTGTTTGCTCCCATGTGGCATCATTTGGTCGGGCGCGCCATGTGAGGTCACCCGACCGGGCGCGTTCGAGTCGGCCCGTTTCGGTCAAGGGTGACGTATCAGTTTTGCTAAGTTGTAACCGCCCGGGTGCATTGTGCATGTTTGGGCAGCCCGTTTTCCATTTGCTCCCATGTGGCATCATTTTTTCGGGCGTGCTGTGTTGTGCCTTGTGATCAGCTCGCCTGACCGGGCGTGTTCGGGTCGGGCCGTTTTGTTCAAGGCTGTCCATATCAGTTTTGTTAAGTTGTTACTGCTCGGGTGCCTTGTGCACATTTAGGCAGCCCGTTTTCCATTTTCTCCCTTGTGGAATCGTTCAGTCGGGTGTGCCATGTCACGCCATGTGAGGGCGCCCAACCA
The DNA here is from genome assembly GCA_034641835.2 of Pinus albicaulis. Lineage (NCBI taxonomy): Eukaryota > Viridiplantae > Streptophyta > Pinopsida > Pinales > Pinaceae > Pinus > Pinus albicaulis. The sequence continues at coordinate 318,459,786 of CM076577.1, forward strand.
TGCGCATTCGAGTCAGGCCGTTTCATTCGAGGGTGCTCGTATCAGTTTTACTAATTTGTGACCACCTGGGTGCCTTGTGCATGTTCAGGTGGCCCATTTGCTATTTTCTCCCTTGTGACATCGTTTAGTCAGGCGCGCCATGTCGCGCAGTGTGAGGTCACTCGATCGGGCACGTTCGGGTCGAGTCATTTCGTTCGAGGGTGCCTGTATAAGTTTTGCTAAGTTGTGACCACCCAGGTGCCTTGTGCATGTTCAAGCGGCCCATTTTTCGTTCGATCCCTTGTGGCATCGTTTGGTCGGGCATGCTGTGTCGTGGCATGTGAGGTTGCTCGACAGGGCGTGTTCGAGTCGGACCGTTTCGTTCGAGGGCACCTATATCAGTTTTGCTAAGTTGTGACCGCTTGGGTGCCTTGTGCACATTCGGGCGGCTCGTTTGTCATTTTCTCTCATGTGGCATCGTTCGGTCGGGCGCGCCGTGTGAGGTCGCCCGCCCTGGCCCATTTCGTTCGAGGGCACCCATATCAATTTTACTAAGTTGCGACTACCCGGGTGCATTGTGCACATTCGAGCAGCACATTTTCCATTTGCCCCCATGTGGCATCATTCGGTTGGGTGTGTCGTGTTGCACCTTGTGATTAGGTCGCCTGACCGGGGGTGTTTGGGTGGGGTCATTTCGTTCGAGGGTGCCCGTATCAGTTTTGCTAAGTTGTGACCACCTGGGTGCCTTGTGCATGTTCGAGCGGCCCGTTTTCTGTTTGCTCCCTTGTGGCGTCATTCGGTCGGGCGCGCTATGTTGCGCTGTGTGAGGTCGTCCAACCGGGCACGTTTGGGTCGGGCCATTTTGTTCAAGGGCGCCTGTATCAGTTTTGTTAAGTTGTGACTGCCCGGGTGCCTTGTGCACGTTCGGGAGGCCTGTTTGCCATTTTCTCCCTTATGGCATCGTTTGGTTGGGCATGCCATGTCGCACCGTGTGAGGGCGCCTGACCAAGCGTGTTCGGGTTGCACTATTTCGTTCGAGGGCGGCTGTATCAGTTTTGCTAAGTTGTGACTGCCTGGGTGCCTTATGCATGTTCGGGCGGCCCGTTTTCTGTTTGCTCCCATGTGGCATCGTTCGATCGGGCGTGCCATGTAAGGTCACTCGACTGGGCGTTTTCGAGTTGGCTTGTTTCGTTCAGGGGCGCCCATATTAGTTTTGCGAAGTTGTGACCACCCAGGTGCATTGCGCACGTTCGAGCGGCCCATTTTCCATTTGCTCGCATGTGGCATCATTCGGTCGGGTGCGCCGTGTTGCACCTTGTGATAAGATCACTTGACCGGGCGCGTCCAGGTCGGGCCATTTCGTTCGAGGGCACTCGTATCAGTTTTACTAAGTTGTGACCACCCAGGTGCCTTGAGCACATTTGGGCGGCCTATTTTCCATTTTCTCCCTTGTGGCATCGTTCGGTTGGGCGTGTCGTGTTGCACCTTGTGATCGGGTTGCCCGACCGGGGGCGTTTGGGTCGGGCCGTTTTGTTCGAGGGTGCCTGTATTAGTTTTGCTAAGTTGTGATTGCTTAGGTGCCTTGTGCACATTCGAGTGGCCTGTTTTTTTTTGTTATCTTGTGGCATCGTTCGGTTGGGCGTGTCGTGTGAGGTCGTTCAACTGGACGCATTCAGGTCAGACTGTTTCGTTCGAGGGCACCCGTATCAATTTTGTTAAATTGTGACCGCCGAGGTGCCTTATGCACGTTTGGGTGGCCCGTTTGCCATTTGCTCCCTTGTGGTATCATTTGGTCAGGCGTACCGTGTCACGCTGTATGAGGGCGCTTGACCAAGCGCGTTCAGGCTGGGCCGTTTCGTTCAAGAGTGCTCGTATCAATTTTACTAAGTTTTGACTGCCCGGGTGCCTTATGCACATTCGGGTGGCCCATTTGCTGTTCGCTTCCTTATGGAATCATTCGGTTGGGCGCGCTGTGTCACGCCTTCTGATCAGGTCGCCCGACCGGGCACTTTCAGGTTGGGCCGTTTCGTTCGAGGGTGCCCTAATCAGTTTTTCTAAGTTGTGAACACTCAGGTGCCTTGTGCACACTTGAGCAACCCATTTTTCATTTGCTCCCTTGTGGCATCGTTTGGTCGGGTGCGCCGTGTCGTGCTGTGTGAGGTCGTCCGACCGAGCGCGTTCAGGTTGGGCCATTTCGTTCGAGGGCGCTTGTATCAGTTTTGTTAAGTTGTGACCACCCGGGTGCCTTGTGCACATTCGGGTGGTCCGTTTTTCGTTTTCTCCCTTGTGTCATCATTCGGTCGGGTGTGCCGTGTCGCGCTGTGTGAGGGCACCCGAACAAGCGTGTTCGGGTTGGGCCATTTCGTTCGAGGGTGCTCGTATCAGTTTTACTAAGTTGTGACCACCTGAGTGCCTTGTGCACATTCAGGCAACCCGTTTTCCATTTTCTCCCTTGTGGCATCGTTCGGTTGGGCAGGTTGTGTCACGCCATGTGAGGGCGCCGAACAAAACGCATTTGGGTTGCGCTGTTTCATTCGAGGGTGCCCGTATCAGTTTTGCTAAGTTGTGACCACTCGAGTGCCTTGTGCATGTTCAAGCGGCCCATTTTCCATTTTCTCCCATGTGGCATCGTTCGGTCGGGCGTGTCGTGTCGTACTATGTGAGGTCGCTCGATCGGGCACGTTCGGGTCGGCCCATTTCGTTCGAGGGTGCCCGTATCAGTTTTGCTAAGTTGTGACCACCCGGGTGCATTGTGCACGTTTGGGCGACTCGTTTTTCGTTTTCTCCCATGTGGCATCGTTCGGTTGGGTGCGCCGTGTCGCGGCTTGTGATTAGGTCGCCCGACCGAGCGCGTTTGGGTCGGGCCGTTTCGTTCGAGGGCGCCCGTATTATTTTTACTAAGTTATGTCCGCCCAGGTGACTTGTACATGTTTGAGTGGCTCGTTTTTTGTTTTTCCCTTGTGGCATCATTCGGTCGGGCGCGTCATGTCATGTCGTGCGAGGTCGCACGACCGAGCACATTCGAGTTGGGTCATTTCGTTCGAGGGCGCCCATATCAGTTTTGCTAAGTTGTGACTGCCCAGGTGCCTTGTACACTTTCGGGTGGCCTTTTTTCTATTTTCTCCCTTGTGGCATTGTTCAGTCGGGCGCGTCGTGTCGCGCTGTGGGAGGTCGCCCGACCGGGTGTGTTCGAGTCGGGCCATTTCGTTCGAGGGCGCCCGTATCGATCTTTATAAGTTGTGGTTGCCCGGGTGCCTTGTGCATGTAATTCATGTAGAAATTTGCTGAATAATGATTAATTATCCACCGAGACTATCCTGATCACATACAATTCGAATTTATATGCAACACATAATCTCTTCCACTCAGATCATCAAACATGCGGAAATAAAATCAAGCGATAACACATCAAATCATCATACACATTAACACAGTATGTATGGGGAAAGCTTATAGCTGAAAACCCCGCAGCTATTGTGTATATTATAATGGAGAAATCAAGTAACAAACTCAGTACAATACTCCTCACAAGTACTCGGTACTTTCTCATACAGTTACCCACAATCTAGCTCAGTTTTGAACAGGTTACTGGTTCAAAACTCACCGCCAATTGCCTTGCCTCTATTGCGCAATCCAGGCCTGTCTATATAGAGATCCAAGGTTCGAATCTCCTTGGCTTGACTGTGCAATTGTCATGGACAAATCCTCCAAGTGTGGTGCAAAACTCATGCACAACTGATGTCGCCACTGATAGCTAACTCCACCCTTTCATCTACTTCTTTCACTGGTCTCCACTGAACTGATCATGCACTGTAGTGAACTGATGTGTTCTTGAGTTGAATAATGAGTTACTAATTAATGAATTAAATAATATTTAATTCACTCCACTCATAACTAATTGATTAGCTAGTTAAACTAATCTCAACTAGTTCAACTAAAATAAACAGAACACAACTCCACTATCTGTCTCATTAACTCCACCAAAATTCTGCCACTGAAGTCCTAACTGAAGTCAACCATGCATGAGCTCAATACCCCATAAGAAAAGTGTATTTCCTTCTGACAGTTGCATGTGCCACATCCGTAGCTCAAACTGAAGTGCTCCAAGAGAGTAAACTGCTATTTAGAGTCCAAATATTATTAAGGGTAAATAATATTTGACTTCCATATTTTTAGGAGAGGCAGTCTAAAAATAGCCTTCGACCTCTTCGAACTAAAATATAGAGTCTCATATATTTTTACCAACATGACCAATGCTCCAAGAATCTCAAACTAGAATCCCCGAACCATGCTCCATATGTCTAAAAATAGACATAGTCTAAAAATAGACTTTGCGCCAGAATTTTCCTGCGGGCCCACTTGGTGAAGGCGACTTCATTTCACCAAGCTCCATCATCTTGCTGCATTCTCAACAATTCGGGTGGAACGTTTTCCATTTTCTCCGTTGTGGCATCGTTCGGTCGGGTGTGCCTAAACCCATTTAACCCCTAACCCATTTAACCCCTAAACCCTAAACCTTTAAACCCTTAACCACTAACCCTTAAACCCTTAACCCCTAACCCATTTAACCCCCTAAACCCCTAAACCCCTAACCCATTTAACCCCCTAAACCCTAAACCTATAAAACCTTAACCCATAACCCCTTAAACCCTATTTCCCAACTGGCCTAACCCATTTAACCCCCTAAAACCCTAACCCATTTAATCCCCTACCCTAACCCTTAACCCCAAAAGTGCTTAACTACTAAATCCCCTAACCCCCTAAACCTCTAAACCCCTATAACCCATTTAAAACCCTAAACCCTAAACCTCTAACCCCTTAACCCCTTAACCCATAACCCCTAGCTAAAATCCTTAACTGCTAAATCCCCTAAGCCCCTAAACCTCTAAATGCACGCTTAAACCATTTAACCCCCTAAACCCTAAACCTCTAACCCTTAACCCCTAACCCCTTAAACACTAATTCCCAACCCCCAACCCATTTAACCCCATAAAACCCTAAAAAACTAACCCATTTAACCCCCAAAACCCTAGCCCCATTAACTCGTAACGACCCCTAACCCCTAAAATCCTTAACTGCTAAATCCACTAACCCCCTAAACCTCTAAAACCCTAACCCATTTAACCCCCTAAACACAAAACATCTAACCCCTAAAACCCTTACCCCTTGATCTGCTAGGGGTCGGTTACCTTGATGTTAACAGTGGTGTATTCATACTCCTTCTGAATAAATAATAAAGGGTCAAGGAATTTGACCAATATGTTGTCAATTTTATCTTATCCATCTCTGGGGTAAGCTGCTTTTCGGCTAACTCCACTTCTTTTTATCTCAATTTTTCCAATTTCTTCTTTATCTCATATGATACATGAGCCTTTGCCTTTCTCTTCCCTTTTAATTCTGTAATAGTGTCATAGTGATGCCAGCCAACTTCTTTAGAAAGCCTTCCTAGTAGACAATACTTGTGACCTGGCTGAAGCCTCAACACTTTCAGAGCATCTGGAATGACCATTCTCTTCCCCTAACCCCTAAGCCCCTAATCCCTAATCCCTTAACCACTAAATCATTATTCACCTAACCCCTAACTGCGCCTAAATCCCCTAACCCATAACCCCCCAATCCCTAACCCCTTAACCACTAAGTCATAATTAATATTCCCCTAACCCCTAACCCCAAAATCCCTAACCATTTGATGGATCTAGAACTTGCACTTTTCTCGGGATTTTCCCATTTCCGTGGAGTCATCTCCTAGGACACATTTGACAAAGATCAAAGCCCCTTGTAATAGTTCAGATCTTTTATAAATATCTTTACCACACCTAATATGGAATAACACTTCTTCCTTGAGTTAAATAAGTGTTGGGCACAACATGATCTATCTTGCTGCAGCCCTGGATCCTCCCCATAGTCACCAAACAGGCCCTTAAAGGGCTGTGACACACATCAAGTGGCCTCCTACCTTGCCATGCTGCACTCTAGCTTCCCTCTATTAAAACATATTATCAAATACTAATCATGCCTATTCTATGGTGAAACATTTGGTATATAGGTAAACAAGAGAATTCTCCACAAATATATTTGAGTCCAACCTAACTTTAATGATGATGATATATTGGAACTGCATCATAAACTAGCACATGCTGCAAAATTAGTGGAAAAGGTGAAATTATCGAGTGTCATCCCATTATGTTGCATCTAATTGAACAGTTTCAACGGATCCTCACAAAGAACATTGTGAGCATATTATTCATCACAGATAAGACCTTAACATGATAATACTTCAACATAGCTGACATTTCTATATCCTACCCCTGAGCAACATAGCTGGCATTTCTATATCAAACCTCCCAACATCAAATTGTTTAAATATGGATAATTCACTAGTGTTAACCATATGCCAAAATAAAGGGTAACACAAGCTCCAACTAAATAGATATGTTCTCAATATGAAAGGATATTTATTGAGTGTGTTACATGAATAAAAAACCTTGCATATTGAGCATGTTACATGAATAAACAACTCTTAAGATTCTTGATCATGGTTGCAAATGCAATATTTAAAATACAACATAATTTAATAGTGTAAATTTTAAAAATCCTTTTAATAAAGCATGATGATTTAGTAGGGTAGAAGGATTACTATATGCAAAAATCAGTCCATTATTTACTCATATAATTTTAATTGCTTCTCAAAAAGATATGTTTTATTTTTTTCATTGTAAATATCTATAAACAATCAAAATAAAAAAACATTTAATTATTTAGAAATTATTTTAATTATTTAAAAATTATTATAAATATTAAAAAATATATATTTTTAAATTAATTTGAGTGGCCTTAAAAAAAAACACACTGTTTCATTTCAAAATGTCAAAAATTTTCAAATATCAAAAGTTTTAATTTCCCTCATTCATTTCCCTCCGGTTGCATGGTTTGTCCAAGGAAGGAGGGAGGATGCGGCCATACTGTCGCCAGTTTTGAGGAAGGATGCAGCCATACTATTGCAAGTTTGGAGGAAGGATGCGGGAGATTTGTGCCCTGAGCCGCGCTCATGGATTTGGTGCCTGACACCATGGATCTCTGCATTGCTCTCCACTCCACAACTCCAAAAACAAGTACTATTATTCTCAATACAACAAGAATTTTGCAGGTTGGCGTTTTAGTTTTTTTTCAGGATCTTGTCTCATGGGTTTTCTTGTAATTTGTTCTATTGGGACTGCCTTTGGTGGCACATTCGGAGCATTAATAAAATGAAAATATGCAGATTTTTGGAATCTATACTCATTTTGGTTATCAGGGTCTTGGAAGGATTTTCTGTATGCAACCCATTACCAACTCGATCTGATGAAACAAATGAATAGTGACCTCTGTGGGAGCTTATAAGCCTAATCCAAGTGTCTTTTCCTTGGATCTGCCTCTCTAGGGAAACAATACCCAACTGGGATCTCGATCCAGTTTCCCAGATAGTGTATTTTATCTCTTAGGTATGAACAGAACCAGTGTCACAGGCCATTGTTCTTGCACTATATTTTATTGTACTATAAATACCATGAAAACCTAGTCCCATTCCCTTCCATTCCGTCCATCTCCTAATTCCCTTCCCTACACACAAATTTATTTTCTCCTTTCCTCGTATATTGAATCTAGAATTCCACAGAGCAATGTGTCTCCAGATCGATCCCCATAGCAGATATTGTAGCTCCAACTAGATGTACTACAACAAGTGAAAAATAGTAGATTTTCCCCAAGATGAATACCTTGATCTCTCCACTTAGGTCTCCTTCGCCACAATGGCCCAATAGCCCTCATCGGCTTTGCCACTAGGGAAACCACCACATTCCTCCGACTACGGCAGAGCGTGAAGTCACTCTCCATTGGTTTAAATATCCTCCTCTCACTGAATTGAATCCATTTCCCCATAATATTCATAGCTATCTTGTCCATTGGAGCCATCATTACGACCATCAATCCTCTAAAACATCCTTCAGTGAGGTATAATAATATTACTCTAAGGACAAATCTGGCTTTATGATACTTAATGAAGGAAAATTTCCAGATTTCTGTAAAGGAATTGTACCCAAGAAGATAGAGAAATTCTTCAATAACTCTTAGGTTAAGCCACACTTTGGTTAATGGTATATAAAACTTGAAAAAATTCCAAATTTTTGATTAAATGATAAGTCTAGGATATGTTTGTAACTATGTTCAAACACTAGACTGAATCAAATGGAAAATCTGGTTTATAATATGCAATAATATATTCCAGATAATCTTAAATTGACACATGACCTTATGTGAAAGATAACTCTAGTGAACATGAAGCTTAAGGTAAATCGCAATTTGATCTTTAGTATGTAAACCTTGAAAATAAATTCCAACTAGGATTATTAATAGACAAGTGTAGGTGTGACTGGGATTATGTGAAATACTTGTTCAAAATAGCTTCATTGGGATAGAGGCCTCTCTCTAACATATTTTTTATCAGCTGGTCTGCCTCAACGAGTCTGCCTGATTTGCATAATCCTGCAATTAAGGCACTATAAGTATCTATAGTAGGATGACAATGCTTCTCCATCATTTTTTCAAGAATCTTAAATGCAAGAACATTATTTATTTTGAGTGGCATTCCATCCAGGTCATGAATTTCATCCAAGTTATCAGGATCTGAACTACCCACTGCATCCTCATCAGGAATCAAGTGTTCTTTTTGTATCTTGTTTTCTCGAACTATACCATTCATAAGCTCACAATAAGTTCGCTAATTAGGTTGGCATCCTAGATTCAGGAGAGTAAGATGAGGTTATAAAAGAGCTTGAAACTTCATGCCGTTGACTATAATCCTTCAAAGCTAAAGATCTACCTCAAAATATTCTTATAATTCTAGATTCCAACTAACATCAATCTCCCTAAAATTATACAAAAGTGCTCTGTCACCTTTGAAGCTATCTTATATGGATGTTTAAATTTGAAAATTCAGATCTTCCTTGTATTGGCCTTAAAAAATCACCAAGTTTTCCCACAAAATTATAATTATGTTTCTCTGACCCATGACCATTCCAAAATACACCAGTTTGAATAAAATCGATTCCTCCATATTTGTACTTTACCATGAAATCTAGACACATCTCTGAGATGCTTTGGAGGTAATATATGAATCCAAAAATTAAGAACAGACACTGTCCATTGATGAGAAAAGATCTCCTTGCCTAATGCACCGTTGCTGATTTGGTATTTAAGCTTCCATGGTCTTACTTTAATCTATTCCACCTTATATGGAGAATGGTGACAAGATATTCTATAGATATTTCAAAATGATTCCTTCTAGAGCTGGTCATCTCACCATTACATAAACCTTGCCTTGCACTGCTCCTTAGGTTCTGTAGACATTAATGACAAAAATCTGCCTTTTGGGCTAAAGTAGAGGGCAAATTTTTCATCATAATATTGGTGTAGTATTCACCTAAAATGTTGTACACATAATGCCAATCTTTGAGCGTCCTCGAGAGACATCAACTTTATCCTCCCAATGTTCTATAGGTTGGAACTAGTTCTATTTTTTCTGAATTATTGTCGAGGAATAAACCCGAGATAAGCTTGTGTAAAGGTTTTCAATTGAGAGAGGAAGAAACTGAGTACTATTTAGTTGAAAAAATATAGAATTTCCAATGGGAGGGCCCTCATTTTGCAATTTACAATTTTTTGAAAGTCGCTCTCATGTGAAGAAATCATTGTCTATTTTAAAATGTAGGATAAATTCATAGTGATGAAAACCTGCCTTCATGGGATTTAGTATAAATCCATCACTGAGTCATCTTGTTCAAAATGAGGGAGTGTATCATCTAAAATCAGGCTCAAAAATTAGATAATTATGTTTTTAATTGGAATGAACCCTCTGGTCAAAGCCTAAGTAAACTATCTCTGTAGAAAATCTGGTTTCTCCATGCCAATATCTTATTTGTTTGCTCGCTTTATTTATATGAAAGTGACTTCCCATGAGAATTTTAAAACGAACCACCTTTATTGGAAATCACCAAGGCAAGTCTAGTTTGATTGTGTTGTTGCAATCTATGTCATTTGAAGCAAAGTTTCATTTTTTTTTAACATAGATTCTTGATTCTCTTTTTTCAAACATGAAGGAGCAAAGGATGAGGGCACAACAGGCTCAGATAGGTGGGAGACAAACAAACTATCCCATTCAACAAAGAAAATTTGGAGGTCGGCAAAGGAACTTTTTTGGTTACCAAAGAAATTTCACGAGATGCCAGAGATCAAACTAATCTAGAAGTGTCATGATGCATCAACTGCCTGTAATAATTACATCCTTTTCGAATGAAGTAGAGACTTGAGTTGGTTGCAAGGTGCTCTTGATTCATGGTGGAGCATAATATAGCAAAATATAAGAAGGTGATGTGTTAAGTAGCACAAAATGATAGCTGCGAAGTTGCAGGCCTTCCAAGATTAAGTACATGGTATTTTGATATTTTGGTTGTTCACAAGTCCATTTGTTTTCCAGGTATTTTCTAGACAGATATTTTTCGACAAAAATATTCTTCAGTGAAGAAAGATATTTGGTCAAAACATTGTGTCAGTTTTTTTATTGTGGAGCTGGCTAGTAAAGCATTCATTACAAGAAACTTAAACTTGCACCAGCAAATTGTTGGTGATTTATATACTATCACTATTTAACATTGTACAAAGGATCAATACAAAACTGTAGGTTGAAATTCAGACTATCAAATGTGTTATGGTCTGTTGACATTAGGGTCTCTATACTCATTATATACTTTAGTAAAGGCTTCAACAATTGAATTCATGACATTCCTTTAGGCAAACACAGGTTCAAATTATTTATGTGTTGACTTTTCCGTTTAAGAGTGATTTTAAAACCAGTGCAAAATTCAAATCCATGGTTGATGCGAGACTGCTGGGGGTATGCTTTAAGAATATTTGGTTATGGTTGTGCATATCACATTACTTTCTTTGATTTCTCGTTATTAATTCATTTGAAAAAGGTGCCCATTGATTTCTAATGGGATGATGGATCAATTACTAGTCTTCTATATATTATAAATGACATTTGTTATGTATAACTGAGAAATTTCTTGTCTAGTTTAAAGAGGATATTTTGCATTTATAAATGATATCTTTTTTTCAAGGGGGGCGAGACATTAAACAAAATCTGTATACCATACGGACATTTTAAACAAAATTATTCTCTTTGCATTACCCATGCCAAAGGATTTGTCAATGTGGAGGTTATTGAGAAATTTAGCTCGAGTAGGAACTCCTGGCACAGGTTTAGTGTGAACGTGTGGGAAGTTGTTTGAGACATTTCATTGGTGACCACATTGGAAAGGTGGTCACTAATTCCATCTTGTGATTTCACTTGAAAAACAAAAATAAAAATGATTGTATAATGTTTTGAAGTCAACTTAGTCTTAATATTCTAAATGAAATGTTCTAGAAGTTCTAGAACATTAGTGACTTAAAATCTTATATTGGGATTTAATATTAGCCATACATCTCAGGAATGAGATAGATGGCAAGCTAGGATTGAGGAGATTAGTTATCTTCTCTCAAAGAAAAAAGAGGACAAGATAGGAAAAATCAATCTCATAGGAGAAAAAAACAAGAGAACTGGAGGAAGGAAGAGTGCATTCATGGAGAAGAAGAGCAGATTGCTAAAGAGACTACTTATCGACATGCCCTACAGGCCGTACCACTATTGTAGACATATTTTCTTCATGCACAGGCCATGAACCTTCATATATGGTCATACATTGTCTTGCTGGAGTGTGCTTTAGTGTTGAGAGGAGAGTAAAAGAGATTTTATGTCCAAAGGCAGTAGAAATAGAGCAGTCCATACTGCTGTATATGTACCCTATTTTACACAGGCTGTACACTGCTGTTTGAGATGATTTTATTAACCGCACAACTGTTGGTTCAAGCAGGCTGTAGAGGCCACCTTGTAAGCTTTGATCAAATGATAAAAAGTTGATTAATAGGAAAAATCCCTATATATGTATTTTATTTCATCCAGTGTTCATTTCTCAGCTGTTGTGTGATTGATGCAATGTTCAAAAATTTGATTTTCTACCTTTAAATAAATTATATTTTTAGTTATTTAATGAGAGAATATTAGGAAATAAATCACCTAGGTTTGAAAAATTTACAAAGGCTGTCATTGGAGTGCAAGTCATTGAATTTATGTGAATTTCTCAACCCTCATTCCAGTACTAACATTGCCAGTAGTTTCAGTGTCATGGCTTGTGTGATATCTTTGGTTTATAGTTGTTATAACTTATGTATTTAATGTTACAAGATATCTCTACAAAGGCTGATCACTGTGTTGGGATTTTTCTTCACATTAATACTCATTTTCTTCTCCTTTACATATTTCTTGGACTTGGTCATAAATAGTCTTAACACTATTAAGGAAAGCTGATTGTATTAGAAAATTTCCATATACTCTTTCCTTTTCCACAAGATCGCCACAGGAAATGACAAGAAAACTAAATATAGGGTAAAATACAATCACAAAATAAAGAGAAAAAATTTTCTATAAACTTTTTGAAAAAATCCATGACTGTTTCCAAAAGCAAACTCAAAGATTCAGTCACTGCTACATAAACAATTCAAAGCAAGCAGCAAAGATATCTCTGTATTCCAAAAGTATTGCATGCCATCATATACCAGAACAATTTTAAAATATTGTCATACTAATGAAAGATGAAGTCATACATTTCATTTAGTTGTGTATTTTCAATTTTGCAGTATATTAATTCATTTTTTAAAAATATTTTTAACTTTTTGTCACTCCATATGTACCAAATCTAAGGCATAAAGACATAAATGGGTAAATATACGCTAATGGTGAGGAATCCATAGGAGAAAAATGGTAGTGTTGGGACCACTATACAAATGCCTTATTGAGATTAAAAAACTGTTGTTTATTTACCCTTGGATGATGATTTCAACTTTCAATGGATGGGTCTCATTGCCTACAACATGTTCAAGGCTAAAACATGACAAATTGGTCTTGAAAATTTACTTTTAGGGCTCATGGGTAATGCACATTGCCCCAAATAATTATAAAGAACCTACAAATGGGAAATTTAGCTTGCAAGTGAGATTTGAAAATTAGTCCAACTATTAGTGGAATATACATGGGTCTAGACTCTAGATTTATAGTTTTGGGATGTAACATAGACACTTAGGTTTAATTTTGTAGTATATTAATTCATTTTTTTTAAAGTATTTTTAAGTTTTCCCGATAAAAGGGAGAACTGTGATAATATTCTTTGTTGAGTTGTTTCCACAATTTATATGTGCATTAAATGGAGATCAAAGTGCAAGAGAACAACAATTTTTCTACCACTTGGGGTGTAACTGTGAAGTTGGAGTGTTTCCCATATTTGAGGCTTAATTTGTTGTAATAATTGTAATTAATGGTTATACTAATCCAAGTCCATTACAAGTTTCAACTTCTAGTATAAATGTGTTTGGGTTCTTCCAGATTTGATAATGCCCTATATGTTGCGCCATATGAAAATGGATGTAAATGCATATCTTACAAATAAAAAAAACATGTTTATTTTTGTAACTTAACTGAGGAGAAACGAGTAATATATCATGATTTTCTTGCAATTTTGGATGTGTATAAATATTCGAAGGAAGTAGAAAATCTCTTTATGGAATATATATATTGTGAAGAATAAGAAATCATCCTGGTTTGCTGGAAATGGATCACAATGCTACACATCCAGATTTTGTAAATATAGAACACAGTGAAAAATTGAAGGTGGTTTCTCAAGTCTTGAAGGTATGGAAGGATCAAATTCATTGAGTTTTGATTTTTACTCAAACAAAGCAAATGTTGGATA